>LD353206.1:128500-145764 GCA_001465055.1 Ptychodera flava
ATCACGGCGATATAGCGGATTAATTTACAGACTCACCTCGGCTACCATGGACTTCAACTTCGCAGAGCGAGAGATACTGGTTCTTTCCCTCCAGCTGAACACTGACATACCGACCAACAGTGTCAATAGCACACTGAAATGAAGAAGTTGTGAATTGTTTGGCCGTGTAAGGACTCACTGTCTCACCACACTGGCTGTTGCTTCCAATATCCGTGCTCATGCCAACACGTACCACAGCTCCTTTAAGACGCTCGGCTGTTTGAAAAGAAATAGTTACATCACTGAACTGCCCACTTGCCTAATCAGATCAATCATGTCGTCATTCTCATAGGGGTAGTTCCATATATTGTTTTACTCGGGATATGAGAATACTGTGCCCACCAATAAAGGATGAAAATGTTAACATGAGAAAGAAATTTCGAAACAAATGCAATGGAGTCTATTGCACTGGTTGTAGTATTCATGATTTTCATCATTTTTTCTAAAAGAGATATAGATTTTCTTTGGTGAGTAGAAATCTATAGTTATCCATCATGACAATACATTGACACAAATAAGCGATTCTGAGCTATTATTTCCATTTGCTTTTATATGAAAATGTTGATTTATTTACAACTCTTTTGAAGAATACTAAATCAAAGTCATCAAACTTAAGACAGAAAGAAGTTAGTCTTCTCGATACTTACAGCAACAGTCTCTGCGGTTTGTAATCACAACTTCTTTAACGAAGTACGTGTATTCCAGATCCACCTTCCACCATGGGTCCTGTTCAATGTTCGTATGGGAACAAGACTCGTCTCCCCAGAAAGGGCTTGTGAATCCATCGACTGCGTTAGACGCAGGCCCTATCGCCGAATACACACTGCTTTGACTGGCACGTTTACTAAGGGCGATGTTATCACCTGTAAAGGTCTTGCCTGTGAGATGGTACATGTGTTGATCAAAGGTCTAAATATGTTCACCAAAACGCGGGTGGGCTTTTTGGACCTTACTTTTCCGACTTGCCATTGTACTCGAGAAAAGCGATAACCAAAAGGCAACAATAAAAACAAGGTCACAGTAGAGGTATCGTTAGAAATTCCATCCATAAATTTCTTTCTTATATATATAGTTCTAATCGGAAAATAAACGCACGTAAGTCATTTCGCCTATATAGATAACTACAGTTTACATCTACTAAAGAATTCTATAATCTAACATGTATCATGCACTGACGCTGCATTTCCCGAATAATTCACCTGCGTAAAGGGTTAACCATTTAAAGCTGTTCAAAGCTGTTCACGATGGTGGCCAAATTTTCAGATGAATTATTTAATGTAGCAGTTATGAACGCCTGATCAAAAATGATACAGAGCATCTCTATATATCTCTGTATCTCTGTATGTATCGACGTATCTGTCTATGTATATAACACACAGGCACACAAAGACACATACACATACTAAGCAGGAGCTAATAGAAACACTGCAGAGATATGAGATTAGCCATTATATAATTTGCAACAAAGTTAGTCGCTGGAATATGAGGATTGAAGAGCATATAAATGACAATCATTTGATTTTTGCATTTTATCTGAAATATTCATTTCACTATGCATGTTTATCAACTGTTTTTATCTAGTGAGCAGTATATTTTGTCGCATTATAGTTATTTTTACATCGTCAGCACCAAGAAAAAGATTGAAAATGATTATAGATCTTCATGCCAATTTTCACAGTGATAGTGCCATTTAGAAATTTACTATGTGTGGCATTTTCGTCTATTTTGACTGACCAACTTACAATGTCTCATGATCCAACCCCACTCCTTTTCAGTCACTAAATGTTAGCAGTATTCAAGCACATGGAATCATTCTTTAGGAGAAAATAATGACTTACCATCACCACAAACATCACAGTATTGCCATAGAATGTCAGGATCCGTTGTGTAACACCAAGGCCTGCTTGAATAATTTGGATTACGNATGAGTGTCGATGAGGGGTCTGTACATTCCAGCTCTGACAGGTCTTACCAGTTTCTGTTACACTGATATGACCCATGTAATCTCTTCCATCATACAGTTCAAAACATTCAATGTCATCTGAAGGAAAATTGAATTTTAAAAGCGGGGGTACACATGCATATATTGTGTTAATTTTGTTTCTGGAGGACAGAATTTGCTACTCTTCTACATAATGTCAAAAGATCGGTGTATATACAAATTTACTTATAGACTTATAGAATACGGTGGTTACAATTGCATATGTATAAAAGAAATTTGATTTTGGAATTTTACTGTAGATGTTCATCCACTTTACATTGGAGTCTATGAAAACACGGAATATTTTTCCCAATGTAAAACTTGCAATGTTTGCGCATATATAAACCCTGCACATGTAGACTCTGGATAATTGACATAATTGTACTTGATTAGACTAGAGTGGTTACACATGCATAAGTGTTCAAGAAATCTGATTTTGGAATTTCACCAAAAATGTTGATACATCGGAGCTTATGGAAAAACTATGAATAATATATCACAATACTAAACTACATAAATCTGTGCTTTTACAAGTGTTTGACAATTAATACAAAAGTACTTGACTCGAGGAGGGTGTTTGAGGGTTCAGATGCGGACAATAAATATGAAATTAGAATTTCAACCAAAATTATTTTTTCACTTCTCATTGTAATCTACATGCAAACTATTAAATATTTTATCTGACAAACGTTAGATTGTCTGTAATACGTGTAAGGACCGCAATTTTATTGATGACAAATTAATTCTAGTCCGGACTTGAACTAAATTTTCAACAATAGCAATGCTGACTGCACAAATATAGCTGTGCCGGACTTTTCATCATGCTTCAGTAAGTAGAACAAGTAAAACAAAACCACCTAAAAATTAGCCAAACGTTATAGCTCAAATTGACATTCTAACATATATTTCATAGCAATCAGGGACAGTTTTGTTTCTAGTCCCCCTTTCAGCTTAAGTCCTAGAAATTCTTTCAAGTGTCCCCTGCATGCAATTGATATGCTTAAGCCCCCCGGTCTATTCCCACCTTTCAGAGGCGTTTGTGAATTCAGCCTAGAAACAAAATATAACTAAAAAGTGTGCTATGATTTCCTTTTCTTATTTAGGAAAACTTCGTATGATATGATGCACAGAAACATCAGCATGCATCAGAATAGCCAAAATATATTCATAATAGTCAAAATAACATCAGCGGTGTAGAGTGAGTTTGTGATATATGTGATTTAATTTCATTTAAAAGCGTTACAACGCTTGTATGTATTTTTTGGCCTATGAATGTATTCAAGACCAAAAGATAATTTCATGCAAATACATTCACAGTAAAAAGGTATTGCAATTTTCTATATTATATAATTAAATTTGTTTTTTGCATTTTTATTATGTCATAAATACTTAAAAACAATTTTCATATCATAATTGTTATTTTATGATTGTCATTTACAGTCGATGTACAAGGTTTTCAATAACGAGTGACGTTAACTTTATTAACGGCAATGTTTGTGATATTGCAATGGAAACATGTCAACTAACCTTTATCACATACCAACTGCGAATAACCGACTGAACAGTACTCCCATCTAGTGTCTGGATCTGTCGTGTAGCACCAAGGTTTATCACCGCTGCCGTCAGGATTGCGGCAGTAGTTGTGTCCTTTAAGGGATGGATATGGCTTGTGGCTTGTGTGGACATGCGGGGTCTGTTCTGACCAATACTGGCAGTCCAATCCCATCTCTGTAGTGGACACAGTGCCAAGGTAGTCGTGGCCATCTTCGGTTGTGTAACACCTAGAAGCAATACCTGTATTGCGAGGCAAGGTTTGGAAATTTCAACGGACATTCAGTGAAATTCTGAAAATTTTCCTACAATCTTAACCTATGCACCATTAACCTGACTAACCATTTACCTGACTTTCCCACTATTCAGACATTTTAAGTTTCATCCTTCATCAATATTTGTTTAACTGTGTGCATTTGAAAGAATTAATAATGACGGTGTCTGCATCATATATATATATATATATATATATATATATATATATATATATATATATATATATATATATATATATATATATATGTATATCCTTTAGTACTTTTGATAGTGATGGAAGTGTTCCATATTTTTGACGAAATCGGGCTTTTTCAAAAACTTATTGGGTTGAATTGCCCTTTGTATTCTCCTAAGCCCATTTAAAGGAAATGCTTTGTTGGCCGTCCTTGGATTTTTGAAAAACCTACCAGTCAGCCAGAAAAAAACAAACACAGACAAAAACACGCATGTATTAACATAGGTTTTGTTTTTTTTTTTGTTTCTTTTCGAACAAAAATATTTTTCTTAGCAATAGTGTTATCATTGTGTTTGTTATATTAATTTTCTCTGAAAACCTACCAGCACGCGGACGGCAAACAAAGAATTTTATTTAAAATGCCTTAGTTGTTTAACTTCTAAACTATTGCTACAAGTAGGGCGACGGTCTGGTCAATACCGAGTAAGACCATTATTAGGCATGCATTAAGCGTATACTAGTTCAAGTACAATAAACACTAACATACACTCAAACTCAGGGCATTTATGAACTTACCACCACAAATGAACACAGTTTTCGTCATGTTGCGAATAGCCGCCATTATTTGGCTCGTTCGGAGCCCAGGCTGTGTACGTCAGCTCGTTAAATTCTGAATCCACCCAAACACCCTCTTCATATTCATCATTTGCGTCGATCCAGAAAGCCCCTGTGAAGCAAATTGCCATACAATTAACTTTAAATGCAATGATTTCAAACGATGTTCTCTGGTATTTGACAATATGATCGTTATTAGAAGTGACTATAAGACATGAAGCACAGAACCAGCATATCTCTGAAATTACCATATGTCATGAGTTAGACATACTTTGAAAGGTTCGAAAGCAAGGGGAACACAGAGTTGGTACCCGTTTTAACTGAAAATATTCATATATGTTATTAGAGGTCATACCTTTTCTCAAGAGTCTGTCATTATTTAGGTGAGTGGTGATAACATCTTGAGTTTCTTGATCTGGAATCTTCGCCAAGACAGAGAGTTCTGCTTTGCAAACTGAGTATGCCTCCCGCCACGTGACTTCATCGACATACACGTGATATGTTATCCCATTATGCTCTTGAAGAGAATATCGTATTACACATTTCAATGAAACACACTGCAGCCTTTACAGACATGTGATCAAAATGTTCTTGGACTGATTACAGCAATACATAATGTCATCTATATTCATGAACGATGCAACAACTAGACACAACATTTGAATGAGACGTGCATCACATAAAACGTATTTGCCCATCAGCACAAATGCGAAACCCAAGGCTTGAATACTGACGCTTTAATGACTGAAGGAATAATTGACAGACATTCAAAACCACGAAGTTCTCGACTGTTGTAATTTGTGCATGTATGCAATAGTAAGCGTTCATTGAAATCGTACCCATATTATGATATTTATCATAAAATAAAGGTTCTGCTAAAGAAAACCTGAGAGCAAATAATAAATAACACTGCATAAAAACCCTATAATACTTACTGTATTAACATGGATTATTGCCTGTAGTTTAGCTCAAGAGTGCATATACAGATGAATACTGTCAAGAATCCATTTTTTGTATTTAGCAAGCCTGTATTCATGTGGATTCATGTGAATTCACGTGTATTATACTATAATACAGGCAACTCATTAATGTGAATTTATCTGAATTATCGGGTTTTCATGCAGTGTAAGAAAATACAATATAATTGTATGTAGTGAATATATGGATGTCAAAGCTATACGCATAGGCAAATATTTTAAATAATTGACAATTTCTTAATGTATCTTCTCTCTCGTTGAAGCTTTTTTGAAGAAGTTTTCGTAATTTTCCTGATATTGATTCACTTGATATTGATGATGGGTGATCTATGAACTCAATTTTATTGGAAATGTGTTATCGATCTAATATTTTCATCATCATTTTGTATGTCCTGTGCATTTTTTCAAACTGATTTTCTCGCCTCTTCCAATTTTCAATCGTTTTATTTTCTACACATACATTTCCAAACGGTCTTTGATGTGTACAATATTTTACTTCAAGTGAAACAAAAAAACTTCTTGACACCTGCATTCCTTGGCATCCTAATCAACGCCCTTCTTTAATTGGTTTGTTGTATGGTTTATTTTGTTCAACCGCTGAGAGGTGCTTGAGACGAATAAAGGATCATGCTATGCCAACTCCAACAAGCTTGCAACATCTGATGATTTGCTGCTAGCCTTCAGCTATTAGTTGCATAACTGAGTGCGCCAATGTCGTTATAATTTAATCTGTGTCCTGATATTTTTAAATAGTGTTTGTACATACAGTAGAAGTCAAAATTCCCTTGCAATTTATGCAAATTTATGTATGTGATTACTGTGCATATATTTATGTGAATATACCAATTCAAAGTCTCCATCCAAACAAACAGAATTTTTGAAGCCTGGGAAAAGATATATGACCTCCCGCCATTATCCTTAAACAGATCTGAAGGCTGAATCACGCGTGACCCTCGACACTTTGACAACAGGACGACGACCTAGAATGCGCATACGCGGACAATGATCCTATAAACATTGCTAACCTCCATCTAGTGTTGATGACTGACAAATCTTGTATCCCTAACTGAAATCACAGTCACTCAAAAATGATTATCGCCTATTGATCACCATAAGCTGTAAGAGTTCCGTCGACTTACCAAATGTAAGATAAGAGCTGTCACTTGTACTGTTATCGACGACTGCAACGGATCGTGGAGTTGAAATAAGAAGGCAAAGCGCAACCAGTAAAGAAGACAAGTTATGTGGTCTCCACGCCATTATTTGTCTGGATGATAGAAAGACAAAGAAAGGCAGGCAACTCAAACAATGTGGAGAGAGCGTTTAGCCGGATTTAACTCATGCAGTCGAACGATAGAAAGATGGGGTAGAGAGAAGACAACTTCATCTCCTTATATATATAGAAGAGATGGGGAAAAAAGCATACGGACTCACTTCATGTTAACTTTGGAATATGAGAATTATTACTGTATTACAATTGTTACCATTGGTCTCACTTCCTTCTCAACGCATCTTATAACTTAATATGTTGATATTCTATCGAAAATCTAGAAGCTCGTTGTCTTTTATCGAAATACTAGTCTTACAACAAATCGGAGACTGGTTGACGAGTTACAGGCACAATGCCTTGTCCCCTGACCACATACTCTACCGATCACTCTACCGATCACTGCAATGATTAAGCTTACAGACGGCGTTGTTGTTTACTTTCTGCGACACCCGGCTGCGACACCAACGTTTCCCCCAAAATTTCGTGACTACCGCCACACGTTCACAAAGTTCATACATGAAGTTTGCGATTTCACAAGATGTGAGTACTAAAAACTTGCCTTAAACTTGATTTTAGGAAAATTTGAACTTACCCGAGTGTTCAGTCTAGTCTATTCATGCCCTCGCACTCAGCGGTGGTAGTGGCGAGGTTATCGCAAAGGTCCGCTAATGTTTATAATCGGCGTTATCTCTGAACTGCCAGCTCCATACAAATACTTCAATGTCCGGCAATCATTTATTATTGTTGACGTATGTCAACTGGTCCTTGAGGCGCTTTCCGCTGATTAAATTTGAGATAGCAATTACAGTCATTCGACATGTTGTCGTCCTTCGTGAAAATGGGGATTTTGTGTTGACTCAACGTGTAAGCTTATCTCGTTCGGTTGTTCGCAGTTTGAGAAGCTCATCTATCAGGTGCAGCCAACGGAGCTATTCATCGAAAAAGCTAGCAATATTTGAGGGCAGGGGAAATTATAATTTTGCTAGGGCAGGGGACATATTTTTAGGTGGCAGGGGAGCAAATTTTAGTTTTTTGTTGGGTAGGGCAGATATCGATTGGTTGTCCCGGGGACAGGGGAAGTTGAGCCATTGTATTTTCAGGGGAAATTTTTTCACAGGGCTGGGGAAAATCGACAGTTTTTTTCATCACAGTGTAGGGTAGCTCTAGTCTGCAGGGGAAATGAATGACACACTTTTAGGGGGAATTTTTTGCAGGGCAGGGGAAATCGGCAAGTGTTTTTCCGTCACAGGGCAGGGGAGCTTCAAAAATTGACAGTGGGGAGGGGAAACAGGCAAAAATAAGTGGGGAGAGGGTAAAAATGAAGTTTGAGTGCGGGAGGGCAAGTCGAAAAGTTTTCAGTTGCAGGGCAAATTATGAACAGCTAATTAATTACCCTCATGACTTAAAATTAGTCAGTTCACATTACTTGCCATGCACAAAATATCTTATCATAGTAAAGACCCCTTTAAAAGTGCATTGTTCGTTAGCTGCACCTGATCTATGCCAAAAGCCTACTCCAATATCACAACATTGTCAACGACATCGATTATTTTCAGCAGAGTCACAAAGTTATCATTGAAACGCGGTCCTTTCACCTGTATGTCACTGACCTCAGTTAAAATTCCTATTTTCGATGTTTACCTTCAGGTCTCACGGCCCATGCGGTGTGACCCATATGCAAAATAGACAATTACAATGGCAAGTAACTGCAATCTTTGATGATTGTTTTACTGTTTTGTAGAAATGTCGACTACAGTTTTCTCTGCTACTACTAAAAGCGCATTGAGATATATACGAAGCATTCAGTTTTTTAATTCAGCCTCTAGTTCAGGATGCACACATTTGCAGACCGTATTGTTATTGTTGACAAATGAAATCTGGTCCAGACTGGAATTCAAATGTAAACAAAAAAACAATGCTTTCTGTATATTCACTGTTGGTAAGACAAATAATGGTGTTTCAACATGCTTTCAGGAATACAATGAGGAACTGTAGCTGACATTTGGAACAAAAACAATGAACAAAATAGCCAAAATCCATTGTCCCGTTTGTCGTTATTTTTATCACTGATTCGAAACAACGATTTCTTTGCGAAGTACTCAACACATATTTTCTTTAAAAAACTCTAGTAAGCTTCCACACACGTATGTTTACCTACAAAATGCAGTCCCGTGAGCAAGAAAGATATCTATATATTCAGTGAACTGTCATTTGTGAATACCACAACTGCAGTCAAGATAAACTGAGAATGCATTATTGCAAAATAACAAGCAACCATTGGAGAAAAAAAATGACATTGTGCAAGGAATGAAATGAAGACTTCTCTAAAATGAACCGATACATTACTAGCATTATTAAATATGGGATAGGGCTCATTCAGTCAATTTGGAAAGTGAAGGGCAGCTGATGACCTAGAGCTAAGATCAGAGAATTGACCAAGACATGGACCCATTCGAAAGTTACTGAACATAGCAGAGTACCCGAGTAATGGGGTCAGAATGGAATCCAAGGCCCAAACACAGGAAGAATGACTGAACTGACCTCCAAAAAGAAATGTGTTGAAGGGGTACAGGATATAGAATGGACTTCATGAGGCACCGGCTGATACATGCAGAGATGTAGACATGGAGATCTATCCCAGCCCAGAGGACGATACGATAATATGATGCAGATTATGAAAATGGTCCTCCATGGGGAGCTCGAGAGGGACATGACACGACAAGATAGAGTATACTGCAGCACAGTAGATATAAGAATGTATGGTACAGGCCTGGGTGAAAAGGGCCTCAAGAAACATGTTAACTTTACATTCCCAGTTGGACAGATGACGCAAGCCGAAGGGATCATTTGTAATATGATATGGGCTCGGAGAACTGGGGTTTTGCGGGGCAGGTAAACTTTGTGAGCCCATAAGGTGACATAGAGATGGCGACTTGGGTGGACCTGACCCCAAGTCAAGATAGGCAGCGATCCGACGGAGACAAGAAAACTCAACAGAACACTGCAAAAGTTCGGAGAAGGCCCTTCAGTCAAGCAGTGGAGTGAAAGGGCAATTGATGGCCTGTAGAGCCAAGGTCAGGCAACTGCCCAAAGTTTTGATCTACTCTGCAAGGCCGAAAGTGTGGGAACCGAGCAAAATTTCCGAAGCCCAAACTATAAGAACTGAATGAATAAGGGTGACAGAACAAAGCCCGATTGAGGCTGTATGCATAAAGGGAAGCTACAGTAAACAAAAAACAAACAAACAAACGCAAATAAAATAAACAACCACACAAACAAACAAACACACAAACGAATAAATAACCAAACAAAACAAATAAGTAATACATAACAAATAGATAAACAAATATTTGACATAAACCGAAATAAATAAATAAATAAAAAATAACAAGATAAATTGAATAAGAATTGAAATAATCGACCGAACAATACATGCCAGTATTTAAAATGGTCAGACGTATTACCCACTATACTCCAATAAGAGGTGTGACTTAATTGCCGCCCATGCTATCATGATACCGTGGTCGATGATAGAATCTTTCCAGCCGCATATAAAATAACTGTCTCAACACAGGTGATTAAAATCCATACCAATTGGGAAGAACATGAATGGAGCTCACGTAATTACCGTGTCAAACGAATGTGCTATCAATAGAAACGCAAATTTCCAGAGATATCTAAAGTCATATCGATACCAGTTCTAGCCGTTTCTGGTCTTTGGCATGCTTTGTTTATAACTACCGGGATGTATATCTGGCGTTGAGCGACGTCAGTCTATTGAAATCGTAAGTTGATCAATCGCGAAACCCGTTTCGCCCACTGTAACAGGGTCCTTGAAAAAATCGACTCTTAAGACTTCAACATTCTTTTTTATACATTTTTGACCATAGCACCAAATTAATATTGTCTTCTTAGCCCTCAACGCCCTTTGTCAAATCATCTGCCCAACTGAATACGACGTCGACTTCTTATGCTCAATAATATTAATATCACGAGGTAGGAGAACTGTGAACCGATTTAGTAATACAGTAAAACACAGAAAACACCAGAAATTTCATGAGAGGAACTTTAATGCTCAATTCAAAATGTAGAACTTCAAACTATAGATGAATAGACAGAAAATTACACTGCGAATAAACGATATGAAAGCAATGAAGAGACAGCATTAGATCGATAACTTAAAGCACTACCTATGATAGGTTTCTTTTATCATATTTGCATACATTGATTATATTTTCTCTGTATTTCTTATTTAGTTTCTTATGATACTGTTATCAGTTCTATGCAGGACTGGTCGCAAGCAGCTTGTCGTTTAGTATGAATCGCGTTGTTGTATGTTGGTGAAAACTGAAGACATTCTTCTCTCCTAAATCATTACTGCAGCTGGTCGCTCGATTTACAGCATACTGCAACAGCCCACACGCCACGTGTGTTGTTACCCATGCTAGCTTCCCCGCCATTTATCGCTTTGCACATTCCATCGTCTGCAAAAACAGAAACGCCACATTTACCTTCTCTCGGTAGCAGAAGTTGAGGTGGATGTCATTGTAACCACAAAGATCCGCAGGCACTCAGTTCATTGCCAAGTCCACCCACTATGCGCGTGGTTTTCCCTCTGTCCTTCGACAATAGAGATGCTCGACCGTATGGCTCAATGACCGCTCGGCTCTCTCCCTGAGTGACCTGTAGTGACCTGTAGTGACCGAGCCGAATGATCAGTGAGCGACTTCATCGATCTGCAACGGTCGAGCATCGCTACGCTCCCAGAACAGAGGGATACTCGACACGCTCAGTTTGTGCCTGGTCTTTTTCATTCCTCCATTTAACACGGTAAATCGACCTTCATAATATCTAAGTGCACATTTCTTGAATATAAATGCATTCGAACGGTTACGTTAAGATCGTGCACTTGGAAATCGATAAGTTCTAATGGTCACTCTCTGTTGTTAACTACACCGGTACATCAGAACAACATCAGGTCTAACCTTCGTTCTTGCAACATTTTCAATCGGCTAAATATTGCTTGTGTGTGTTGAGAAATTTTTCAAGTTTTAAAAATTTGGTATAAGGTGAAGAAATAATGTGTGTTCAACGAGCAAGATTGTTTCAAACTTGGATAGGTAGGTCGGTATTATTTTCCCCTTATATATATAGATGTTTACATATACATGTAGCATTTTTATGCATTGATCTTTGTTTTCTTAAGAAGTTATAGCCGTATATTAAATTTTCGATAGCCGTCACAGACAAGCACAATAAACTGAAGTGTGGCAGAATCTACTATATTGAATATTAATGCTAACATTGTCCTTTAGTGCATCTGCAGTGATGAATATGGTCGGTATAATTGGATGTGTGAAGATCTTGGGAAACGAAAATGGAGAGGCCTTGGTCGGCATATATTTCTTTTGTTCTACTACTTTTATCTCATCAGTTTTGGATTCTACGTGTCCAAATGCCTTTTAGATTTTGAGTCAAATTAAAATTGATCTGAATAAATTAGATACGGCCATCGGTGCCTTTTAGGCGCTTGCAATAAAATCTTTTTAGCCATGTCTCATTTTTTAGATAGTAAGGAGTTTCACTGAAGATTCTTACCAGTGACGTAGGCGCCATCAGTAACGCCCCAGTATGTGAAAACACTACATCCTGTCATAACCCAGCCCTCTTCACACTGGACGTGCGCAACAGCACCGGATGTACCATCGCTCCTGTGAGAGTAAATGTGTTGACACTGCAGACCTGGTGCACTGCAGCATGAAGCCTCAGACAACACACCTGAAACATTTCATAGAAAATGTACGAGTTTTGTATATCAATACAGAACTGTAAAGAAGCGACAGACTGGCAAAAATATCACCCAATGATAGCTTTCTCTCAGCTCAGTCTTCAACTTTTGCATGTAGATAATGTAACAAACGTGGCTTCCAAACGGTAGCTTATCATTACAACTATTCATCGTTTTTCACAATTTTCAAATTGAAATTATCTGTGTAAAGGAATCTAGTACATGAATATGAGTTAACAGGAGCGTAAATATTTAATGTACGACTCTTTTTTATATAAGTTTAGATGATCGTACACTTGCGATGCATATATGAACTTCTTTATATATTTAATATGTTAGTAAGAACGGTATGAAGTTTTAGATGGTTTCCGATGGAAAAGGAACAAACAACCAGTATGATACTAATATCGATAGCACTTACAGATTATACATCTAAAGGCCCTATCTACTATGATAGAAACATTATATTCACTGACCATTGCCATATATGCCATTTTGCGCCACACAACCATTCCTTACGAAGTCCATTTGGGAATTGGTCAAAAAGTCATCAGATACGGTCCATGGTCGGGCTCCGTCAAGCCACTGTGAGTAAGTATGCGCCATACAACCTTCAAATATGACCAAAATCGATGAGTCCCATAGGTATATTTGGACTCTAATAGTAACAAGTAAATTTGGAAGCCTCATCAAAGTTCTTGGCTATATGTTACGTGGAATTGCAAAAACACGTATATTTCAACCCAAGCTCAAACAGGAGGAGAAAAGATTTTTGGGAGGGGTTGCATGAGAATATGCGCGGCAGAGTGAAATATTTATCTCGAGTTTGTGTTGCTAAAAGTTGACATTGATAGGTAAAGCATTCTATATATGTGGAAATAATACAGTTTTGGTCAGAGTGTGTCAGGTGAGTAAATGTTCTCAAATCTACATATCGATACAGCGAAATATTAAGTTGTGGTGAACCAATTGCAGGAATTTTGATGATATTCCACGCAAGTCGACTCTCACAAAGTATACGACGCAGTGAAAGTATATTTCAAAAATAACAAGCTAGTTTAAAATGTTGAATACAATTTATTCACGGCGTTTTATTAAATGCCTCGTATAGTATATCAAACGTCGCGCGCAACATAGATTCAATGGTAACGTGTTTATGACGTCGCGGGCCGCAAAGTCATCATTTGACTGTAGGCCTAAGTGAACCGGAACTAGTTTCAACTTGACTACTTAAGAACTTTAGAAATTGTCAAATTACATGTTTTACATAGGAAATATTGTTTTAACACATTATGCAAAAACATTCGATAAACCGCATAACAGTAATTCAGATGTATCAATGCGCAATTCGATGATGAAAATCGTTCTTTTTTCAAAAGATTTTTGTCTACAATGGAAATAAAGTATATGATTGTAATTTTTATGTAAACCTAAAAATTTTGAATGAAAATTATGTAAGAGAGGTATGTATTAAATACATTGTGGCTCGTACAAGGCACTATGTACCCTCGAAGCTGGGGACCATATGTCCACCTCACGTCGGGTACATGGTCACCAACCCTCGGGTACATACTCCCGTGTTTGGGATCTAATATATAACATAGGGACTGTAACCTAGAGTGCTAGTGGGCAAATCGTTGACAGACATATCACACATGGCTTCTGCTACGTCGTCATCCTCGGTACCAGACTTCTGCACAGATTCGATGTAGAGACATTGAAGACCCGACCACTTACAGCACCTTGCCACTGCATATACACCTATAAATATGAAGATTTGCTTAAAAGTGTGAGTAATAAATCACTCTTCCAGAGTTTTAATTACTCTGAGGATTTCGTCAACTTTTAAAATTTCACTTTTCGGACCCAGTGGATGTCCTTGATAAACTTTTTTAAAATCAAAATGAAAATGGACACTTCATATCTGTGAAGGTACACCTTATGAACAGCTCAATATCAAACTGCGAATTTTCTTGGTCGGAGTTGAGCTATAACAAGGAATCGGTAGAGTAACTTTGTTTCTTTGTTTAAATACTCTAATCTTTCCTTTGGTTTGAAGACCATGAAGTGTCACATTTATCACAACTGCTCGGATATCATCAAATAGGCTGAATTCTATAACGTGTTGGCCAATATATCAGTTACTATAACGGAGCAAATAACAAAGACTTTCATTGAACGGCGTATTTTTATTATTATTTTGACCAACAAACTGTAAGTTGTAGAATGGCTGTCTGGATAACACATTCAACTATGCTGTAAAATACGATTTGACTTGGGGGATTCAGGTTTGTTTAAATATAACGAAAAAGTATCTACTTTGAACTTAACAATCGATGAAGCTGTTCCTTTGTCGTAATGTATTTATTTCGGACTCAAAAGATATACGCTGCAATTATGTTGCTTCAATTTACACACAGAAAACAATATCTAGCAAACAGATGTTCACAAAATGGCCGACAACCGACCGTAGAGGTCAGTCACCAATGACTTACCGAGTCCACCTTCTCCATTCTGAGCGACGCACGTTGGTTTGGATGTCACTTGGATGATTCTTTCTCCGTCCCTGGTGCCGTGCGATTCACTTCCCTTCGTTACACTGTTGCATGACGTCATCACTTCACCTTCATCGCATTCGATCTCCACTTGCATGTCATCACTAGAGCCTGATTTTTCAGACCAGCGACTGACACAACTGGGGGCTATCCCACCTGATATCAATTTGAAACAACAACACGATTGGAACTAATTTGGGATAATTGGACTTTCCCTATTTTTCAAATTTCTCAAAAGTGTGAGGTGCCCTATAGCTGAATGCTGCAATATTGCAAATTACTAATAAAAACAATTGTGTCATGTAAAAAGAAAAGCAGATGAGATTTCATTTGCAGATTAAATCTACATTACTTTACCATCCAATCATCCCAAATTAGTTCCAATCGTGTTCAAGTAAATTAACCTCTCTGGTTGGATGTTTTGTCACACAGAATTTCATAGTTCAAACTTTCGGTCTTCTTACGTATGTGTTAGTCGGCTTAGCCTCAGTGCAGTCATAATGTGCTTATCATTAGGAATTCTTTATTTCGTAGATCGATCAACGTGTGCGGACGTGTGCGGATGCTTCGCGCAAATTGATTTTTCCCGCAAATTTCTCACAATTTTTTTCTATATTCTACTACCTGCTGCAGCTAGGATTCAATACCTATTGCTGTACCAAAACCTACCATAGACATCGTTTAGGGTATGTCTTGGAAAAATAAGGAGGAAATGGGGTGACTTGCTTTTAAAGACGTATGCTGTTACCCTCATCGCCAGTCAAAATGTGTTTATAACACACGCCATTCACAGTCGTGCATAAGAAAATACCATATTAAAAACTTGTAGCAGGTGAACGTCATTTTCCCCGATAGCGCCGCAATACTTCTTCAAAACGTTCAATGCACCTTTGATTATCGTTTACATCTGTTTCGAGTCCTTGTTGGGAACCACAGTATTCAGTTCTTCTTCAGAAAGAAAGATAAGCTATCGTTTCACTCGGCCGCAGACGATTGCAGTGTTACATTCCCGTTCGCGCTTGCGTTAATGTCGTTTTTGAAATTAGCGGGCATCAGTTATCGAATTAATGCCTAAAGACATCGTTTACGTGGATCAGCACAAAAAGAACGCAGCCCACGTGACTATCATTTGACAAATCAGAACACAGACTGCGGATTAGGGTTGTTATAATACAAACTGTGCAGCAGATTGAGTATTAGATGTATCACAAATGTTGCGTTAAAAGCATTGCATGTGACAATGTAAGAAATGAGAGCAACTTACCCCTTGACTTTGGCTTCAATGTAATGCTGAAGCCTTCACCTTGTTTGACTTGACTGGCAGAACTGACAAACTGAATCCACATTTTGTTTGACTCCGCAACCGTCGATGTCGTCATCGTGTTGGTGATAGTGAATAACTCATTGAGTCTGAGAGTGTCACCTGTTCCAATGTAGACATTGGCGCAGCACGTCTCTAGATCGACTTTATTTACAGTAACCTGCAAGAAATGTTACTTAAAAAATTGTTTCCACTGTGAGTGGGATTGATGTAAGTATGCGTGACCTTGTAAGTACTATGAGAGATATCAGGTCAAGTATGATTCGCTTTCTAGAGTGGGAAGTATTAAATAATGCTAGATATGTTCAAAATGGACGAAATGCATTTGTGTCATCAAACGAGAGTATGTTTTGCCAAAAATGGCACAATTACACTCTTGAAAATGGCGTTGCTTACGTCTAACAAACACATATTGTTGATGAGTTCAAAGAGTTCTATTAAGTCAGTTGAACAAATGTATCCATTAAAAAACGCGAAATATATTGATTGTGATTGTTGTGGCAGTTTCTCTGTTTTGCCAACAGGGAAATCGGTAGCACTACCACTGCGAGCCGTAAACAGCCGGGTTGTCGGTCAAAATTGACGAATTTGTCACCAAACAAAAATCTAATATATATATATATATATATATATATATATATATATATATATATATATATATATATATATATATATATATATATATATATATATATATATATAAAAAATATATACAA
>LD353206.1:151525-172235 GCA_001465055.1 Ptychodera flava
TACTTTCAGTGATAAAGATATTTCGACCGAAATTAGAAATGCGGCCAGGAAAACGTACATACGCATATTTTACTATCATTTCGTCCTATACTAATGGAATCATTCAAAGGCAGCAACGAACCTAAAGTAAACAATCTGACCAACAGCTTTGCAGTAGAAATATTGGCTGTAAATATTTACTCATGCAAATTTCATGCATTTTGTAAAAAAAACAAGTCACTTCTCGTAATCTTCATCATACATTTGGTAGGAGTACCTATGTTGCAAAAAACAGTTGACAACGTGACTTGCCCTAACATTCACATACGCCAATTGTATCTTTTTTGAAGGATGATACTGATCGCATCGTTACCTTCATATTTGTAAACTTCAACTTCACAAAGTGTCAGGGCGTCTGTACGTCCCTCAAGCTGTACACTGACGACGTGGCCGCTGACTCCATTGCACTTGAAAATGATCGGTCTGTCATTTACATCGTCAACACTGAGAGTATCGCCACATTTGTTGTTTCGTTTGATGTTCTCTTGTATTCCAACACGCACAACGGCCCCCTGTAGACGATCCTCTGAAAGGTCAAAAGCCCTCATAGATTACCAACACTATCTGATTGGAGGCGATTGTTTTTGTCCATATTGATGTGTTTATCGTTTCTCTACAGATATTTATTTATAGTATTTGATCGTGAAAAATATCACCTTACTCTTTCTGCGTTCAAGTTAAGTTTTTCGAACCCGGACGTAATTGTGTCGAATTGATCTGTGTCATTGATGATATTTGCTTCATCTGTATTTTAATGGGACAGAACATGAGAAATGTGAACTATTATACAGGAAGCGTCGTCGGCGTTTCCATAAACATCTGAAAAAAGACCAAGTCAACTGAACGTTTAGCAAATACAGTCCTAAAGAAAAAGTGACACCGCGTTCACATTGATGTTTGCAGATGTTTGTATGGAATAGTGGAAAGCGTCACTTTCTAAGTCTGAATGATGCTATGAGAACAAACACCACAAATATCCCTGTATACCTAACAAATACAAATGTTACTGAAAAAGTATGATCACTTTTCATCGATGAACAACGTCAATTATTTGCGTCTGCCTTTTTACCATCCTAATAAGGAATATACTTTTTTACATTTTAACCGTTATATGTGTATTATATCATGTAGGTCTTGTTCTTAGGTAAATGATTGTATTTTTCTCTTTTTTTTCAGTGATAGGGGTATTCCTCGCAAACTGCCCTTTCAAACTTTGTTTGCAGGATTTGTTGCATTATGCAGTCAACAATATTCAAAGAAATAACTAGAAAACTTTGTGTTTGAATTCGAATTCAATCCAGGTTAGAAAGAGTTAAACACTTTATGTGTTACTTAATTGTACTTGATTGTATTTTTCTCTTTTTTTTCAGTGATAGGGGTATTCCTCGCAAACTGCCCTTTCAAACTTTGTTTGCAGGATTTGTTGCATTATGCAGTCAACAATATTCAAAGAAATAACTTGAAAACTTTGTGTTTGAATTCGAATTCAATCCAGGTTAGAAAGAGTTAAACACTTTATGTGTTACTTAATTGTACACCATGAGATATGTAAACCACAACTGAAAGAAAACGCAATGACACAAACCGGCTGTTAAACAATGTGAAAGTTGAAGACACAATTTCGTAATGGTAATTCAGTAACGCACTGCAACAGTCTCCCCTGTTCGTGATGACGACTCGATCGATCGGGTAAACATCAACAAGGTCCACTTTCCACCAAGATTCATCATCTTCTAAAGTGTGTGTACATGATTTGTCAACCCATGCACTGTTTTTGCGACCGTCAACTGCATTTGATGCTACCCCGGTACCGAAGAGGCTACTTTGAGTAGCTTCCTTGAGAATGGCAAGATTCTTCTCCCCTAGAATAATGATGATATATCAGAAATGTTACGTAGACATAACGGGGATGTCGTATGGAGCAACTCCACAAAGTGCATATGCTCAATTTTGATATAAATAATGGCCGTCTTGAAACTGCAGAAAATGCCAGTATAGCGGGTGTATTGTATCCCGAGCGCTTGCCATTCCTTTGCACAGACAGACAGACATAAAGATAGACAGACAGACAGACTGACAGACAGGTAGGCAGTCAGGCCGACAGGCCGACAGGCAGGCAGGCAGGCAGGCAAACAAACAAGCAGACAGACAGGCTGGGAAGTGGATGGTTATACAGACAGAGAGAGACGTAGATAGTCCGGCCTGTCCACATCGTTGATTTGTTGATGATACTATCAATGAGATTTAGTGTAGCAGTCATCCTCAGTAGTTTTGTCTCTGTACTTTCGTCTTGTTGTCTATCTCTGCTGTTATTCTTCCAATTTGTTGGCTCTGTTAGTTTATGCCTCTCTCTTTGTCTCCATCGCTCCACTTACCTGGTTCCTCCTCTTCTCCTTGGGAATCATCTTTTTTATAGACTTTCCTGTAGTCAATGCAGGTAGGACATTTACAATGAGCAGACGACCGGCCGCACCATCCAAACGGTGAACAGCAAGGAAAGGAACTCCCTGGATTACATTCCCCATCAATGCTTGATATGATTTTATATCGTGGACCACAACGTTGGTCCCATCTCGACAGTTTCGCTGAAGTGAAACGAAAAGTAAACTGTATTAAAATTGGCGTAGAATAGCCAGTCTGTTTGTAGATAGGATGACCATTTGTAAGGAAGGCGGTAACGATGTTAGGGTAGAATGCGCCTCGGGGACAGATATTTGGACCCACAAACTTTTCTAATTCTTTTCTGTGAAACCCTTTGAAAAATAAAAACTTTAAGCGTCTCAGTTTTCTGATAATCGAACATTTAATTTCCCTCCATTGAGTTAACACAGGGATGGCGGCGATTTCGAATTTTAATAATCGGGAAATCTAGGGTGCTTTTTTTCTCTAGTACCAAACTTTGCTCGCTGACTCTCGATTCTTATTCTTTATTTTGAATGACGAATGTGAATGGTTGAAAGATTCCTTGGGGAAAATTTGAGCAAAAGTTTGAGTCTTTCACTTTCGAGGCAAATAATACCGTAAGCCCCAATCAAGTGGTAAAGTATTTGCTCTATTGCCTTACGCGAGGCAGCATTCAAGCTCAGCTGACAAATTTCCAATGAAAAGTCCAATATTATAGTAATAGTACATCTTTATACTGACCATAACATTAATCGATGACAATTGTAAAACATAAACATTAAGTTACCGCCTCCTAGATTTTTCCCGTAGCCTTTAAGATTCAATATCTAAAGTCCAATGCAATTGCGCAAATTACGAGTATAATATTCTGGTTGTACACTCAATCATGAAATTACCTTCAGATTTTGACTAAGTATTCTGTCAAACGTGTTTGTAACAGTTTACCATTTTTCATCGAATCTGACCTCGCCAGATATTGACGCCCAGACGTTTAACACCTCGGTTTCTTGTGGTGTGAAAAACGTAGGTGTTTATTTTTCTGTGGTGTATTTATATAGTTTAATACCTTTGTGAAATCGCAACACCACACCAACATGTACTATTTAGCTTGTCTGGCGATGAGCGCCCATTCGTGACAACACGACAGCCACATCAAATCTGCAAGTCCATCAAACAAATAACTGTCTTTCTGTTTCTTTGTCATAATACGTTTGCCAGCTTCTTTTTTCTGTGCATTTGATCAGGACTCCCACTACATAGGTCGTCATGCGTGTATTTTTCGAAAGCGGGGTTTCTCATATCATATTTATCACAATTGAGCAGCAAAGCGGGTGAAGTTAGGAGAAATTTATTCACTTGAGATGATAAAAATCGACATTTCACCTCTCACCTCGAAGATAATTTTACCTGACAGTGTATTCGCTTTGTTAACTCAAGGGATATGATGGACACATTTTGAGACTTACCTCGTCTGCCATGAACCTCAACTTCACACAACGTGAGGACCTGGTTCTTTCCTTCCAGTTGCACACTGATGTACCGACCAACAGTGCCACTAGCACATTTAAATGAAATAGATGCTAATTCGTTGGCCGTATACGGACTCACTGTCCCACCGCACTGCCTGTTACTTCCTATATCGATGCTCGAGCCAACGCGTACTACGGCTCCTTCAAGACGCACGGCTATTTTATGACAAAGAATTGAACCAACAAGTTTGTAACACAGAGAAATAGTGACGTCATTCATATATGGATAATTCTTTAGATGGGTATTCGAGAAATGAGAATACTGAGCCAAGCAGTGAAAAAGGTGGGACAAACAGTGAAACCATAAGAGATAAATATCGAACAAATGTAACATTGTCTACTGCACTATATAACTGTAGTATATGGACCTCTATTTTCATTCTTGATTCTAAAGAACAAATAGTCTAAAGTTACGTTTATGATAAAAGGTTTAAAGTTCGAATGGTCACATGTTGCCCAGAACGAGAATTTTTGGGTCGACAAACTTGAACATCATTTCGGAATTGATTTTCTCTGAAACAAAAATGTTCGGCTTTATTTTCTGAATGCAAATTATCAATATGAAACTGACCGCAAAGTAAATGAGAAATAGGTACTCTGGATGCTTACAGCAACAGTCTCTGCGGTTCGTAATTACAACTTCTGTAACGAAGTACGTGTATTCAAGATCCACCTGCCACCATGGGTCCTGCTCAATGTTCGTATGCGTGCAAGACTCGTCTCCCCAGAAGGTGCTGGCGAATCCGTCGACGGCGTTAGACGCTACTCCCCTCTCCGAAAATAAACTGCTTTGACTCGCATGTTTATTAAGGGCGATGTTATCACTAGTAAATGTCTTACCTGTAGGGACGTAGAAGCTGATCAAAAGCGTACCAAAATTGTCACCAAAATTCGCATGGGCAACTCTGAGTTCGTCGGCTTGCAGTTATTATTAATAACAGTGAAACTAAGGTAAAATCAATATATATACTAAACGTAGGCTTTTCTTTAAACCATCTTTCCATGATACGTCATAAAAACGCACCTGTAGTATTACACTTCAAGAAGAATGAACATGGCATTGATGAAGTTTTAATCACAGGTATCATACAAGTCAATAAACTCGACGATAAATTTCGCAAAGAACTTGAAACCTTCTGGATACATAAACTAAAGACCATCACACCACAAGGTTAAAACATCAGAAAATAACGTTTTCCCACACTCCTTTGCGTTTACATGTAGAGCGCCCTCTATACACCCCGCCAAAATCATTGAATTTGGGTTTCCCTTTGTTCTCACATACCTTTTTCTATCAATCGGTATCATCAATATAAGTACCATACTTATTAGGTACGTCTTTTCAGTATGTTAGACATTTCTTTCCAATCCACACTCGATTGCAATGCAATGTTTTTCTAGTCTAATCAACCTCTTTTCCGCATCACTCAATATATTTTCAAGTCTTCTAAACAAGGGATGTCATTTTCTTGCAACTTAAAAGTATACTGAGATCTGTACATTTCATTACTCTCTTTAGATGTACCTTAAGAAGCTCTAGCTAAAGAGCAAAACGTTGTACACAAGATATTCATCTTAGTCTAGACAAATGACTAGTGTGTCAGCGTGCTTTTTTTCAACGTTGTTTTTCGTTTATTAATTTATTAATCCATTGCACAATCCACTTGGGATCTCCTGCTCTACTATATATATATATATATATATATATATATATATATATATATATATGTATATATATATATATATATTCAGGAGTAGTCATACAGTTTAAATTTACTCGGACGGAAATAAGTACAACGATGGTGTATAGTAACGTCATGCAAATGCAAATAATGGATCACTATGTGTTTCCTAAGATGGCGTCAGATGAATAATGAAGATATGACATCAACAGGATTAGTTTATAACAGTTATCATGTAGCAAAGAATGAACATCCTAAAAAAATCCACACCAGACTTAATTCGTGGGCGCCGCCATGTTTATTAGAGTGCTCGGATATAAAAAAATACGAAACGTGCAAGGTATTATTTTATAACATGCCATTAATAAAATATATCTCTTTTATTAGCTAATAAGTATTATTAATCCCCTTGTGATTGATATAAAATATCATTAATATCACGCTCAAAAAATAGAAAAAGAGAGAAAACTGTCGTGTATATGTAGGAGAGCATACGCAAAAAATGCTTAGATTGAATTTTAGAAAAGAGCCCCCTGTGTCAATACCTAATGCAAAAATTGCCAGTTTTTGTATACCTAAGGACAATCTGCTAGGTGAGAATGCACTTGCCTTGCAGAATCATCATGCGTTAGTGGTCACAAGACGTCAAAAGAAAGTACAAAACCAGCGCCGGGTTACAGATAAACAGGCCGTTTTCAACTTTAGACCATGGTACAAGCGGTTTTCAGGATAAAACTGACAATGGTGTCGATCAATCCTGGGATAGCTGCAGCACTTTTTGCAGCCAGTCCCATCAGTTGTCTAGTTGCTTGACCGCTCGTTTTGCCACATCGTATGCTTTCCCCACTGGGCCATCACCTGGGCTACAGCCTTTTTGCACCTGGTGGACCACCGACCTTTTGTAGACCGGAGCGAGTGCTGTGATCACCAGTCCTGTGTTAGTAAGCAATGATGTGCCCTTTCCGTTTGAACAGCTCTATCAACTTCGTTTTCAGTTCTAGTTCTTGACTCTTGAGAGCTTCATTCAGTGGCCATTTTCAAGTCATTCTTTCATAAACTCTCCGGTTCTTGCCATGGAGCCACTTGATGTGGTCGTCGATTTTCGCTTGTTGGGCTTCAAGCTCAGGCGTCAACTCGAGGGGGTTTGTATTTTGTCTCTCTAGGCATACAGCTCCCCCAGAGATTTTTTTTGCAACTGTATGGCTAGCTCTTCTTCGTAAACTATATATTCGGGATTGAGGTCATTCCATTCAGCAATTCTTTTCTTTATGGCCAGTATCTTTTCTGTATTGCCACTGGCGTCCTCTCTGAGCTCGATCAGATGATCTCACAACTAGCAAATGTCATCAGGGATGAGTCTATCGGCTTCTATTTCCAGATTGAGGAGTTGCCTTTCGTGGGGATACTGGCTAAAAAGTCATCGTCGCCAGGTGGGGTCTCACCCTCTGAGGCCTCTCCCAGAACAACTAATAAATTCTGTCCCGCCCCTTGCTCTCTTTAATGTCGAGTCTGCCTATTGTTCCCTTCCTTTGCTGTATGTAAGCCTCAAGTTCCTGTAGTAGAGCTCTCCATTTCTAATCCTTGCAATGATCCTTAAGACAATTACACCTGCTGGGCTGATGCCCATTTGCTTAGTGTAAGCATCAACCACCTGTTGTTCGAGATCTACCCACTGTCTTATTAGTCTTTCTAAGACCTCCACCAACTCCACTTACAGACAATCAATGTTCAACAAAACTGAAATTCTGGCAAACCATAAGTCATTGGATAATTTTAATTTTACAATGATGGATGACCACAATAAGTTGCCAAGCTTATACTGGATACCAATGCTCCACAAAACTCCACACAAAGCCAGCTTTATCGCAGGGTCTTCAAAATGTTTGACAACAGAGTTATAGAAGATACTTCTGTTCTTTTTACCGTTAAACGGTACCACATGATAAATTGAAAGAACGCTTGGAAAACATCATCAACCAAGCATTTTCTACAAATGGTTAATGCCGTTACAAATATGTAGTATTACGGTATAATTCTATTTATTTTGTTAAAAATACTACTGATGCTAAAGTTTTTATACAAAGAAAGACATCAGTATGCTTGATTTCCTCATCGACAACATATTTGTTGAATTCGGAGGATACATTTTCCAACAGTGTATAGGAATTTCTATGGTTACTAACTGTGCTCACTTGCTTGTCGACTTATTTCTCCTCTCATACGACGCAGAATTTATCTGAAACCTTATCAAATAGAAAAAGGTATCTGTAGCCAGAATTTTCAACGTAATATTAAGATACATAGATGATGTTATTTCAATGAATAACTCCGAATTCAGTGACTATCTCGCCATGATTTATCCTCCAGAATTGGAGATTAAAGAAACTACAGAAACGGCCTCTTCTGCTTCATATCTGGGTTTTTCCTTGAATTTGACTCTAATGGTCACATTTCTACAAGGTTATATGACAAGAGAGATGAATTCAACTTTAGTATCATCAATTCCCCACATTGCATCAGTAATAATCCACTTTCACCAGCTTATTGGGTATACATTTTCCAGCTTAATCGATATGCAAGAGCATGCAGTTCATATGGTGATTTTGAAGGGAGACATATAACCATCTCTCTTACAAATTGTTAAATCAGTGTTACACCAGAGAAAGGCTTGTCTCTACGTTGAAACGCTTTTATGGCTTGTATCAAAAGTTGGTAGATAAATCCAATATCTCTTCTTCGACAAATGATCACTGATGGTATCAGTGACATTGGGCCTTAGTTGGTGACCGCTGCCTATTTGACTTACAGACTGATATATGGCGGGTGACACATGTGGGGCAGGATGCGCTTACCATTTTTGAAACACCTGAATCACTTCTTGTCTTTTGGTCAGAGGTCCATATATCTTTCTTTCATGAATTTGACTTTGTTGTGCGTACTAGTGATTTACTGTCTGTTCTGTGCTGTTTTGTGTCTATGTTTATAACTATTGTATTACGAATTATGACCTGGTGTTGTTGGATTATGGATGGGTATGATTGCGATTATTTTTCCACAGAAGTAGCCATAGCAAAAGGAACCCCCAAAAGTAGTCTCTTCCTCCAATGTCTCGTTTGGGTCATCATACACATCCTCCTTCCCGGTCCTGATAATTCGACATTTTTGACGGCAATTTTATCATATATATTATATGCAAAAATGCCACACAACAAATCTCTGTTCCCGCTTATAGCGACAAGATTCCTCAAGGAACAAAAGCAGCGAGGACTCGTCATGTGGTCACTGATAAACCCAGCCAAGCGCAGCTGGGTGAGACACTGTACATCTGGTGCCCAAAATTGGGATCTGGTGTTGTTCTCATGCCCAATTATTTCGACCTGCTGTTTGACCTGGAGATAAAAAAGGCCATGCAAACAACACATTGGTGCAGAATGTGTCCAAAAACATGTACAGTCAGCCGGCTGGTCCTAAAATTCGAAGGCAAGATCCTGCTCGATTTGTCACAATACCACACAATTGAGACATACAGAGATCTTTACAGACATTAGAAAGCCAGAAAGAACATGACCCTTTATGGCATCAAGGTCCTGAACCTTCGAAAGCTGAGAAGCGGTGCTGGCTATGTCAACGCCCAAGATGATGAGGACAACCGCTTGTATGGCGTTTGTCAGAAGAAGTATGCTATCAAACTCTGTCAACTGCTCATGAGTGGCCATGGTGCCAAATTGAGTGGGAAATCTCCCTGGCGCTGGCAGCTCAACTGATAGTCTATAAGGACACCACTGATTTGGGGTACTTACTGATGAATGTCCAGATAGAGTACAAAACGATCAAAGACAAGGGCTTGTCCCAAGACGTTGCTGGCTACTGTGTCAGTGGCAAGAGCTTCTTTATACGAGCATGTCCACCATTTTCGGCCCGCCGATACTTTGCAGAGGGCATCAAAGACCAGGACCTCCTTTTTGGTGAGATCAATTTCTTGAAAAACAAGTTTTGCCTGTTCGTGGACTTGAGAAGCTTTAAGCATGACATGTTCCATGGCAATGGCCTGAGAATGAGGAACACAAAGGATTGGTTGCAGCCGGAAATCCGATGAGAAAAGCACAGCAGATAGCGATGACAGGCTGCTGATGCGAGTCTACTTACAAGCCGATGCGTAGGTTTCATTGGAACAAAACTGTCTCACCAGTATCCTCTTATAAGTAAAGGCACACGCAGCTCGCAGCAGATAGAAGAGAGATGGACGATGGTTTATGGGGTAGAGCCACCCTTCAATATGATCATAACAGGGCCCACCTGTAGTGGTAAGACTGAGTACTTGTTGAGCCTGTTGACAGGGCCCTATTGTCGGAAGTTTGAGTATATCATTTTCTTGTGCCCTACTTACCTGAACAACAAAACCTATGACAAGAGCTTCCTGTTTATAGACGATGATGTCATCATCCTTTCGATCTCCTGCATAGGCATGAGTGAGTGGCTAAAAATGATCCAAAAAATATATACAGGGATGCAGTTGTTGATTGTTTTAGATGACTGCACCGCGTCTAAAGACAAGATGTGGAACAATGAGGTAGTCAACTTGGGGTTCAGTGCCTGACATGACTGCTTTAGTGTCTGGGTCATGACGCAGTAATAACACTTAGCATCAGCAAGGGGTTTAGATAGATATCGGGATGCTCGTGCTTTTCTACACTTCAAGCTAGACTGACAATGAGAGCATCATCAAAGAATACAGGATGGAGCTGGACCAAAAAGGAGTGGAACAGCTGCTTAGCCAGCTGAAGAAGCAGGAACACTGTAAGCTAGTCTTCAGGCTGAGGCACCCTTACAAGATCGCGTCGTGCTAAGGACCCATGCTCGTTAGCGCTGCAACTTCCTTTTTGAATCGAGCAAAACCACTTTCTCTTTGGGCTCCAATGAGTTAAAGCTGGTTGGGTAGCCCTCCCACTTGATCCAAAAGAACTTTTTGCCCTTCACTTTCTTCATCTTGCGCACCTTTTCAACCCTATAGACGTTGTCGTCATGAACAATCACCTTCTGCAGCTCATCCTCGTAAAACATGCCAAGGACCTCTTCACCTTGCTGGTCGGTGATGTTGTACACAGGGGGACTCGAATCTAAAGGGGTCCTGGAGACGGTGAAGATCTCCTCTGTCCAGTTTGGTAGGTATCCTTTGGTGAAGATGCGCGCCCCTGTACTTCGAAAGTTGCACTTTTTCCCCAACATGGAACTTGGGCTTTGCCCCTCTGGCTGTGAACTCTTGCCTGTACAGGACTTTGAAGGCTATATAGTCATCCACAGCTGTCAAGTGCTTTGGTTTCATGAGAATCCTGCCATGCTTGGTGCCGTTATAGTTTGCGACCAGCTCGAGCAAGACGTCGACCCAGGTGTGATCGTTTTTGTGGGTGAAGTAATTCCACATCAGCACTTTAAAGGTCCAGTTGCGGCACTGCATGAAGCTAGCCTTCTTGGCACTGTATGTGTGGAACAAGCAGATGTCTTCAGCCATGAGCCAGTCTTCCATCTTTCTGTTTGTGAATTTGTGCCCTTCATCTGTCTGCAGCTTTCCAGGCCCTCAGCCGCTCTTACTGATGATGATTTGGAGTGCTGAAAGACAGTCTTTACCAATCTTTTTCTTTATAGGCTTGGCCCATGCAAACCTCCTGAGCACGTCGATGGCGGTCAGCATGTAGCGATACCCTCCATTGTCCCAGGAGTATATCTTCATTTCTACAAGGGCCGTCTGCCACTGTTCATCTCTTCTGGTAACAAACACTTTGTTGGAGAAAGTGCTTCACCTGGCTGATAGATTAGCTGCCACAATTAGCTAGTCTTTCACTTGTTTATAACTGACCTTCACCTCATGTTCTTTTGCGCTTCTCCAAAGAGCCCCCACCACCCCAAAACCCCTCACAATAGATCTCTCTTAGGTGCTGCTTGGCCTCAAGCACTACCTCAGCATCGCTCTCGCCATCATGCTCTACCAACTCTAGACAAAAGGTGCAATAGGAATCATTGAAGTCGACGAGCTGGCCCTCCTGATCTGTAATCCATAGCTTGATACTGCTAACATTGTTACCCTGCTTGAGGGGCATTGTGAGGGGGTTGCTGATGTCATAGACCACTTTTTCGCAGATTTCTTTGGTGCACTTCAGGTACGGATATGCAGATAATCTTTTGGGGAGGTGCAGGAATCGACCCATAGCCCTGCAGTAGAGGTCAGCCTCACTGCATAAAAAAATGTTGGCCCTATCGACAGAGTTGCAGTGGCTCATATACTCCTTGACATTTACGAAATCTGCCCTCCTGTGGTGCTCTCTGCTTTTGTCCACAATCGTCTTTTTAAACCAAGGAGGGGTGCAAACCTTTTCTTGGCACTAAAGCCAATCTTCTATTCTTTGGCCAGATCTAGGTCGACTCTGCCTGTTGGCTTTTATATTTTGAAAGGGGATGTTGTCTGGCAGCTCGATGCCCTCAGTTAGGGTGTCGATATTGTAGTTGCTAGGTCGCAGTGTCCTTTCTTTACATTGCCCAGTTGTAATGCAATAGCAGATGGTGTTGTTTTCATCTGTCACATTGTACCAAGAGTTGTACAGCATGCAGCACTGCAGCTGTATGGTGTTGAATCCCAATATATCGTCAAAGTGGACCACTCCGGTTGCCTCGTACTTATTAATTAATAGCCCAGATCATCAATCATTATTTTGCTATTTACATATATATATATATATATATATATATATATATATATATATATATATATATATATATATATATATATATATATATATATATATATAAAACATGGCATGCAACTACAGGTTTGGAGTGGTGGTGTCGCCCTTGATCGTCGAGCTTTAGAACATAAGAGATGTCAGTGTGGTTAGGCTGCTAAGAGACAAAGAAAAACAACGTCAAAGACTTTGTCTTGCAATATAATATGCCAGCTTTTCTTTTGTTCTTGCTCCGGCTGCTGTCCAGCAGCATAGACATCATACTCCTTTAACGGACCTGTCCGATGTCGCTGACTCGGTTACTTGGCACACTGCTAGAAACTCAACCCCTTTCTCTTGAACTTCAGCAACACTGCAAAAAAATTATTCTGCACGAGGAGGATGTGGAGGATGTGCCATCAGAACTCCCACTAAAGGTACCTCATGTCTTGATATATGATGACAGCTTTAAGTTTTTTTGGGAGCTCTACTAAGGAACTTGAGGCTTACATACAGCAAAGGAAGGGAACAATAGGCAGACTCGACAGCGTTAAGTTGTTCGAGCTGCAGGATCCTGACCGCCCAGATGTTCACTGGCTTCTCACCCAAATACCCTACACATGAAACTTGCTCTAGAGAAAACAATAATGAATTCTAACAATGAGCTAAAACAGTGGCGACTGGTATTGTTATTACAATACTACAGGGGCACGGCCAATCTGTTCTATGATGCAGAGGAAGCTGTTTTGTGGTTGAAACCATCAGATGAAGCCACCCTCCACCTGCAGATCCTAGACGGCTATGCAAGCAATGACAGACAAGCTGGCTATCCTTAATAGTGGGACACTTGTTATCAAGCTGGTCACTGAAAACGAGTTTGATCTATTACTGGAGGATGTTTTGCTGAAAGCAGCAAAGAAACTCCGAATTGGAGTTTCCATCAGATATATTGGTGATGGTTTTCATTCATAGACTTTTTTGGTGATGACAATGAACACATTACGACAGAAATTGGCTACAGGGCAAATTGAGTGTAAATATTGAGACGATTCACCTCAAGCGAATCATCCTGCTGGATGTTAAATATTTCTCACAAAGTCTGAAGAATTATGTCAAGTCAGAGATGTTCTGTCTCTGTATAGATAGGCGCCAGCATGGAACACCTTCGGTGAATCCACAGAATTTTGTTCTCTCAGACATCAAAGATGTCAAGGGCGTGTAGAGAGCAAAGACCAAAAAACCTTGGGAATGCCTTTAACCAAGATGAGTCTAGGGGTATGATGACCTTGAGGCCGGTGGTGCCTCGGAAGCCTGTTGCAGCCACAAAATGTCCTTGTCCCTGAAAGAACGACAATAAAGGCTTATGAGCCGTTCATTAGCGTGTGCCTATGGAGTCCTTTCAAAGCTCTTTCAGCATGCCCTCTGGACAGAGATGATGTCATCAAGATTAACCTGAAAATAACAAATACAAGCGATTCTGAAGTATCCTACCAGCCATCCTTCTTTGGCTTTATTTCATACCCAATGTGATCGTAAACTACCATGACTCATTGCCTTACCTTCCCAGTTCAATCCACTCTTATATTAGATTTGGTCTTGTGACAAGTCTCTGAAAAAAGGGAATATTACCCCTCATTTGCATCAGTGGTTATCGCAGCTGAACTAACAAATTTGAAGTTTTTGCCTCCATATATAGATGCCAGCGGCACAATACACAGAGTGGGAGGGATTTCTACGGCACGGAGGGGGTTCCAGTGGATCCCTTGCCAATCTCGAGGTGCATCTGGGTTTCATCGCTTGTTGGCAGACAGTAGAGGTAGTGATCATTTTTCTACGGGCCCTCTTGCTGGAAGGCCCAGCATGTGTCCTCCAGGATCTTGGCCAGGCCTTTTGTCGCCCAATTGTAGTGCACTATTGCACAGCCAAAGTTATGCAGCAAGAGGATCTGCAATGTGACCCAAAGGCCTTGTGGCTCCCATCCATTGTGCTTTGTGGCAAAGGCCTTAACCCGGGCCTGCTTGCCAAAGATGTGTCCAATCTTTTTGACAGGGCTGCACAGTGCTGCAGTCTTTCCTTGGTATCTGTCATCGTGCATTGAGGCAGGTCCCCATATAAATTTTAGCCGGTACCAAAATTGTGTTGGGAACCCTTCTTGGTGAAATGGGCTTAAAGAGGGAGGTCGTTCTCGCCATAATATAAGAACCGGCAGTTTATATACTACTCAGCGTTTTGGCGAGATTTGCGTGTTTTGAGCTTGCTAAGTGAAATGAAGGCTTAGAGATGGGGTGTGTGCCTAAACCTGCAGTTTGTATACTACTGTCATATATATCTGTCCTAGCCTCATGTGTACTGGCCAGTCTCCAGCTAATCATCACCCTAGTACTTTAGCATAAGGTATAGTGGAATAAAGTAGCATTTTAGATTATAGTAGTCGCTGCCTCCAGTCTTCCTTACACCCCTTTAACATCGGAATACTAGCCTTGCCAGCCCCGACATGCTACCAAGTTATTGACAATACCGCCATAACCCTGGCCACATAACATTTGCGGCAGCGGTTGAGTTGGTTTCAAAATGTCATCAGTTGAAGAAACATTATTTATCGAATGATAACACCACCTGCAAATACAATGGTACGTCCCAAACCTATAAATGAGATTAGAGCTAAGAAAACTTTCCCTTCTGTCCGAAGATTGCAGGATTCATGAAACTTCCTATGTAGTTGAAGTAATTATATATATATATATATATATATATATATATATATATATATATATATATATATATATATATATATATATATATATATATATATATATATATATATATACATACATCTTAAGTTCAATTTATGCCAGATTATGCTCCTGTGTTATTTTCACCTCTACTCTTAGAGAATGGTAACCGAAAATCTCGGATCAATTTTTTCGAAACGGCACTGCATTTATATCAAAAAACGTAATTAACTGTGTTTTACTAAAGAGGTTATTTCTATAACATATAGCATCCCTGACAATGTAGTCCCATGTGATCAGAGTAGAAAAAAAGTTTGACATACTCAATATGGATGCTATCAGACCCTAACTGTAAGTTAGAGATAGAGAGATTTTGGCCAAACCTAGAAAATTGGTCATGAAAATTTACAAGTGCAAAATTTACGATCAGCAAGTCCTATCTTATCGAAATCATTTTAGGGCACCTGCAAACCAAATTTGGGAACTATCTGACAACTAACTTCGCTAAAATACTGGCGATTTTTTTGGAACATGATTACTTGTAGAAATATTGACTGACGAGCAGTTGGTTTGATTTGATTGAGGTAGTTACTTGCGATTGGGCTCATTTTTACTTTTCATGCGAAACAAAAGTACATAAAATGCTGATGCATTTTCATACCCAATGCCGAGGAAATAGGTAAATTTCTTTGCAACTTATCTCAGTGAGTATTTTTGCTATTTTGAGCAACCTAAAGACATAGTTTCAGCCTGATTTCAGTCTGTTTTTCAACTACTCAACCTCAACAATATGTGACAAGATCATTCTGTAAGAAAAGATAATGACTCACCATCACCACAAACATCACAAAATTGCCACAGAATGCCAGGGTCCATCGTGTAACACCAAGGCCTCCTTGAATTATTTGGATTTCGGCAGTAATTGTGTTCACCAATATAGTTGTCAATGCGGAATCGGTGTCGATGGGGGGTCTGTGCACTCCACATCTGACAGGTCTTACCAGTTACTGTTACATTAACATGACCCCTGTAATCTCTTCCGTCATCCCGCTCATAACATTCAATATCGTCTGAAGAAAAATTGAATGATAAAGGTTGGGTTGTACTGGACAGCAGATGCAACTTTGTGTATTTCGTTATGTGTCAAATCAATCATTATATTACATCATGGTACCGTGCGTATTTGATGAACTTTCCTAATTAGGGATATATATCTGAATTGACTCAATCAAAATTGACGAAACTTGATGTCTGGTTTGAAGATACGATTAAAGTCACAGGCAACTGCAATTTATACTGAAACACATGAGCATTCCCAGTTCATATCTGGTCTTTGACTGCAGCAGGAAATTTTAACAAGTAGAGTGTTCGCGTTGCATATAAATAAAATGAAATGTTGATGAAGGTAATGCATGTCTCAGACGTCCGTTTTCTGCATTTGGCGCTTAAAGTGACGAAAATACCCAAGTAAGACAACAAAGGTATACAAGTTGATGTAATATAATAGCAATAATCCCCGCCGCAGGAGGGTGTACACTCAATTTTGGTACAATGCGCTCAATATAGCACTCGCTTATATGTCGCGAAGTGTACCAGGTGTCTACCCTCCCTCGGCGGGGGTTAATGCTTAATTCTACTGCATCTAACAGCGTGTAAAATGAACTCAAAACTCTACCGATCCATCAAAAATAAATTTTATTATCATGTCCCATCCGTCGCATTTTAATTTGTCAAGCTGAACCACGTGACTGCCCACAAATAAACAGTAATGGTTTGTTTAAATGAATATGAATAATATCGTAAACATCGTAACTTTACAGTTAAAACCTTAAATACGGCTAGTGTTCAATCGGGTTCGAACCCACAACATACGGCATCAGTCGCCTAGCGGAGAGGCCACAGAGAGAACCGCTCGGCTAAATCTCCACTCCCAAAAAAGAGTGGTTCAATAGCCGGCTAAGTTGTTACATTTTTCTGACTGAGACCGCTCCACACGTTGTAGAGTTCGTGAAGCACTCACGCACGTATACTCACTATCATACATCGCACGTACACACTTTATCGAAGCGAAGGAACGAATTTCATCGCTATAACCGGGCGAACGATAACCTCGGGGACAATTCTGTCCACCAGCAGTGTTACCAACCCAGGGTAGAAAATACGGCTACTTTTCAATCGGGTTCGAACCCACAACATACGGCATCAGTCACCTAACGGAGAGGCCACAGAGAGAACCGCTCGGCTAAATCTCCACTCCCAAAAAAGAGTGGTTCAATAGCCGGCTAAGTTGTTACATTTTTCTGACCGAGACCGCTCCACACGTTGTAGAGTTCATGAAGTCCTCACGCACGCATGCTCACTATCATACATCGCACATGTAATTTGTACAAAAGTCATAACCAACCACAAAATAAAATAGAGCACTTGTGGGCCAAGTTTAGACACTTTTTTAAAAATCTCCGGATTTGCAAACTTTTTACACTGAGCGCACTACTTGCTCACAAATTCTGGGACTCTGTTGTCTTTAGCTTGGGAAATGTTCGTAAGTTTTGACGGTTTTCTTGGGTTCGTCGATAATATAATGGAAATAACAGACTCCGCACTGACCATTAATGTTTATTTATGGGCGCGGGCTCGAAGAAAGCCAAAATTAACGGGCTCCCCAAGCCTCGCTCATTCATTTTTGGCTTTCCTCCCGTCCTTGCCCATAAATAAACGTTTATGTTCAGCGCGTCGTCCTTTATTGCTATAATATTATGCCAATGTCGGCCCATAGATTGTTTTTTTTATAGATGATCCCTACAGATACCCTGCCTCCATTGAACTAAATGATTCAAAACATTTGATGTATCTGAAGTTACCATGAAAATTAGAACCAATGATGATTATGCAGAAATCCCCTCTAGCCCTAGATCACCATTAACTGAACGAATGATGAAAAAATTGTAAAGGAGGGGGTTATTGCGTGCTTTGCTATCAAAATTTTAAATTAAGAACTTGGGGAAAGAATACTTAAGAGTTTCTTATTTTAGAGTAACTACAAGAAAAACATATTTCCTTGAGATAAGTTTACTATATCAGGCGTGTTAGTCAACGGTCGAAAACACTTCGGAAGTGTCAACAACAACGTTTGATATGGGTAACTAATAATATTGAGTAACGTCCCAATACAGTGACGTATTTTTTGAGTATTTTAAAGGGTAAAGAATGATTCCAGCGAATACAATAACTATGTTCCCTAATCACCTTCTGTTATAAATGCTTCAAAATCAATTCCTTTTTCTGAATCTTTGTGATTTGCCAGTTATTCTTAATTTTACATTGATTTGTTACATTAATGGTAATTGATATCGACTGTATTTTCAATTCTTCTATAGTTATGATTTTGAAAACAAAAAAGACAGACAAACCTTTATTACACATCGGCTGCCTATTACCGACTGCACATTTCTCCCATCTTGTATCTGGATCGGTCGTATAGCACCAAGGTCTATTTGAACCCCCCAAATTGCGGCAGTAGTTGTGTCCTTTCAGGAATGGGTATGGCTTTGGAGTCCTGTGGGGGTGCGGGGTCTGTTCTGACCAATACTGGCACTCCAATCCTGTCTCTGTGGTGGACACAGTGCCACGGTAGTCGTAGCCATTATCTGTTGCATAACACCCTGTCTTGCCTGTATTAAGAGAAAAGTTACCTTTTTTGCGAATTTTCGCCGGGCATTCAATGATATTCTTACAGTATGGCTCACAACCTTGCTTCACGCCAATAACTGTGTATTGTATTGAGTTTATACAATCGTTGATCACATAATATGGAAGATGATCTTTACCAGGGGAAGAAAGATTTCGATATCTTTATGATATTTTATCCTTCATCGATGTTTGTTTGTAAGTTTGTTTATTTGTCGAATTAGAAACGACACGATAGTCCATGCTGAATTGTCAACCCTTGGAACAATTATATATCCGGTTGGGTACCCTTGGTACACGTTTCCTACCTGTTTGGCAAATGAAGTAAATGTGACTCTCGCACCACTTGTCATTCCATTTAAAGTCGTGTTCCCTGGAAATAAAATTCAACTGTCTAGGTATTCACCAAACTCAAAATTAAAATCGATTGTTCTCGAAACTATATATTATCAATGTATTATCATTTCAACATAACACCACAACAACGGCTTTAGGAACTGTCAATTTCAAAGCATAAGTGATTGGTTTCATAAATCAAATATCTTACAAAAAAAGATGAAAATTTTTCATTTCAGTTTTTAGGTTTTCTTGACGGACAGACAAACAGACACGTACACGCATAAACACTCACTAACACACGACTCACACTGACTGATTCGATATGCTCCTACTGTAATATTTATATAGTTGAGCAAAAAAAACAGATAAAGATATACGTTTCATAACTTACCTCGCCATTTTGTGTCCTATTAGGTTCACTATCCTCCATGTTAAAATACCTTTTGAACAATTTTCACATCCAAAACTCACAGTTTTTCACGAAAGTGTTTTTGCATCAACTAATCGGCCACTCTCCTTGTTGTTTCTCCCATGTTCTTTCACTCGTATTGTTACAGGTAGGGCGAAGGTACCTGACTATCAGGAAATCATAAAGTTCTAAGCGATTGAACGTACGAATTACCAGTTCAACTAACAGTATCAATCATGCACTCAACGCACTCATGAACTTACCACCATAAATGAGCACAGTTTTCTCCAGTGTCGGCATTATTAGGCTCGCCCGGAGCCCAGGCTGTGTACGTCAGCTCGTTACTTTCTGAGTCCACCCAAACACCCTCTTCATTATCATCCTTTGCGTCGATCCAGAAACTCCCTTCGAGGCAGATTAAAATACCGATAAACCTTGGATACGATGATTTCAGCAAATGACTTAGGTACAAAACACCATATGGTGAAGTTTATTTCAATACTTTAGTCAGAAGGTAAATGAAAAATGTGTTACATGTTTTACCATAACATATATATTACTGCATGCATATCAATTATTAAACATCTTACCTGTTGCTAAGACCCCGTCATTGTTTAGGTGAGTGGTGATAACATCTTGAGTTTCTTGATCTGGAATCTTCGCTAAGACAGAAAGTTCTGCTTTGCAAAGTGAGTATGCTTCCTGCCACGTGACTTCATCAGCATACACATGATATGTAATCCCATTGTGTTCTTGAAGAGAGATTTTCATTAAATAAGTTTATAGGTAATCTGACTCGTGATTAACGTTAGTACCACTGGGTAATGTTCGTGAACTCGTTACAGCAGTGCGTGGACAAGGGTTGCAGTTATGATGTTAATGTTTTCTGATTTATCTATGGACATTTCATTAACTAGACACAACATCGGAATGAGAGCAAACTTACATCACTTCAAAATTAATTGTAAACAAGTAATGATGCCAAAACCAGTCGTTGAAGACTGACAATTTTGCAACTGAAGGGATTATGATTGACAGATATCCAGTACAACAAGGTACTCAAATGACGCACATTTGCTCATGTATGCAAAATATATGTAATACTAAGACTAAATTTATAATTTATGGGGATCGCATCCGCATATTTGAATGCTGATTATGAAATAAAATTTAAACT
>LD353206.1:204191-220557 GCA_001465055.1 Ptychodera flava
TATCAACATATCCTTATTCACCCAGACTGCAGACATTTTCTCAGGTTTGCAGTGCAGGGCAAGGTGTTTCAGTTTCGGACACTGCCTTTCGGTCTGTCGTCAGCACCTCGTGTGTTTACCAAGGTCACAGCAGTTTTGGGTGCCTTTCTTCGAAAGCAACAAATTTATGTCCACATGTATCTGGACGATTGGCTAGCCAGGCAGACGCAGAGCAGGTTATTGCAGCGGGATACAGCACGTATTTTAAGGACAGCTGTCAGTCTAGGCTGGCTACCAAACGAAAAGAAGTCAGAACTTTACCCCTGTCAGAGCATTCATTATATGGGGGCGAAAATAGATTTGGAGGAAGGTATTGCTACTCCAATGCCAGAGCATTTTGAAGCTATTTGCAAAATGGTAAGTCATCTCTTGCCCGGCAGTTTTCAGATGGCGAGGCACTTTCTTCGCCTCCTAGGTCTTATGGCATCTTGCGTTCAGCTCATTCCTTTGGCAAGGTTGAACATGAGGCCAGTTCAAATTTTCCTTCTGTCTCAATGGAGACCACATCAGAATCCTCTCAGTCATCCTATAAGGGTAGACGCTCTGTTAACACAGCATCATTGGTGGACCAACAGAGTCCATTTTTTCAAGGGAGTTTCACTGTCCCTGAAGCCCCCAGAGGTTACATTAACAATGGATGCTTCAATACAAGGTTGGGGGGCTCATATGGGAGATTTGACCATTTCAGGAGTCTGGTCAGTAGCCCAGAGACAAGAGCACATAAACTTTCTCGAGCTTCAGGCAGTATGGGAAAGTTTAAAGGCCTTCGTCCCTCATATCTTAGGGAGATTGGTTCTTGTAAGGTCAGACAATTCAACCGTAGTATAATATTTGAAAAAACAAGGGGGGGACACAGTCTCCATCTCTCTGCATCCTCACTTGGCATCTAATGAATTGGTGCATTATCAGAAATATAAGGATCAGGGCAGCTCACATACCAGGCAGGTGCAATCTGATAGCAGATGCTCTGTCCAGAAGACGACCTATCCCTACAGAGTGGATGTTAAAACATCAGGTGGTAGAGTCCCTTTTCAAGGTGTTAGACAGGCCTCACATAGATCTGTTTGCAACCGCACACAATGTCCACCTGCAGGTGTATTGTTCTCCAATTCCAGACCAAAGAGCAGAGGCAGTGGATACCTTTTCAGTTCCCTGGACAAACATGTTTGCATACGCGTTTCCTCCAGTGTCTCTGATTCCCAGAGTACTAAGCAAGATGAGACACGAGGAGTGTGTTGTCATTCTGATAGCGCCGAATTGGCCAAGACAACCGTGGTTTCCTCGATTGCTGGAGTTGCTAATAGAGATTCCAATAAAGCTACCAGAGACCCTAGACATTCTGAGCCAACCATTGTCGGGTTTTCTTCACCCAGATCCATCAGTCCTCCAGTTGACTGCTTGGAAACTGTCAAGAAACGTTTTTGCTCAGAGGGATTTTCAGCGAGAGCTGCAGAATATGCAGCGAACTCTCGTAGATCATCAACCATTAAATCATACAATTACAGGTTCAGAGTATTCAGTGATTGGTGCAAAGAACATGATGTGGATCCCATGCATCCACCTCTAAGTTCTGTGGGTGATTTTCTAGTTTTTCTTTTTGAGGCTAGAGGTCTAAAGCCCCAAACTATTTCAACATATCGTTCAGCGTTGAGTTCTTTCCTTCCGAGTTATGGTGAACATAGTGTAGGTCAGCATCCTCTTTTGGATAGTCTGATTAAAGGGTTTTTTGTTAAGCGTCCTCCTTAGAGGAGACTTTTGCCTTCTTGGAATCTTCCATTAGTGTTGGACTCATTTAAGCCAGCTCCTTACGAGCCTATTAGTGAATCTTGTTTGAAGTATTTAACTAAGAAGACTGTTTTTCTCATAGCTGTGGCATCTGGGCGTAGACGTAGTGAGATTCATGCTTTGTCTATCAACAGTGCTTATCTCAGATGGGAGCCTACAGGTGTTAGATTGTTGCCTAGGGCAGGTTTTCTGTCAAAGAATGGATCTGTATCTCGTGTTGGTACAGAGATATTGATTCCGAGTCTTGAAAATATTTCAAGTGATCCTCAGGATAAACTTATTTGTCCTTGTAGGGCTCTTCGTTACTACATTAAGAGGACTGCACAACTTCGTGGTAATATAGAACAGTTGTTCATTAAGGTGTCTCCAGGTCAACATGGACCAGCGTCCAAGGACACCATTTCTAGGTGGTTAAGGGATACAATCCAACTTGCCTATGATTCTTCTGATGGCCATTGTAGACTTGTGCATTCCATCAGAGCACATGATACGCGAGCTATGGCTGCCTCGTGGGCTTTGTTTAAAGGTGTGTCAGTGGATGACATTTGTAAAGCTGGTTTTTTGGCTTCTCCAAATTACCTCAAGGATGTGCCTATGGAAGCTAGTTTTGCTTTAGGTTCTTTGAGGTGTGGCTCTACCTAGGTTGGGAGAATTTGTGGTTTGACATATCCTCCTCCATTTAAGCTTTGGATTCTGTGTAACCCAAAAGTAACAGTGACAGGTAAGTAGGAGGATGAAGCAGAATGAAAGTTTCCCCCCAGGAAACATCTTTCTGCGAGAACTGCTACTTACCTGTCACGCCTCCCTCCCTCCTCCCCACTATTTTTATAGTCTATTATGGAGGTTGAGAACTGTTTGAATATGGAATCTCATGGCGGTTTCCGCCTGGGATGAGATCACGTGTATTTAAATTTTTGCCTCGTTCTGGAAGGCAGCAAATGAGATAACCCAAAAGTAACAGTGACAGGTAAGTAGGAGTTCTCGAATAAAGATGTTTCCTGGGGGAAAACTTTCATATTACAGCCTATCTGATTATTTAATGTAATGCAGTCTTTCCTCATAAACTTCAATTAAAAAAATCGCTGTACCACAGCGAATTAACTGTTGTTCTTATCAGTTTTTTCGATACACTAAAATGCAAATGGTTGTAGTATACAAAATCATTGTGATCCTAGTTTGTGATTCAACTTTCGGCAGCTCTTCGTAGGTATAAAAGACTACAAATCGGCCCTGAATTAAACCTACAAGCGTCTTAAATGTGGCACTAAGAAAACGTCATACATAAAAATAGTCCGTGTAAACTATAAGAACACGAAAATGAAAGCAATCATACCTGTATTTCAGAATCGCTCTCAGCTGTTACATACCAACGACAATTCGCATAACTGGGGTAAAATATGGGGTAGTTTGGTGATGTCACTGTCACTTCGCCATTGCGTGGAATTGGGATGCTCTTGGGCTCAGAGCACGCATCCACGGGTGATTCTGTTACTGAATTAAAGGTAAAAGACAATGAATAACTTGGCCGACACCTTGAAGTCGATTTGTTTGATATTGTTAGAATGAAGTATAAATAAAGTAAATAATAACAATAAAGTATTTGGAAGTGTTACATAATTTCGTGATATTAAATCTGCATTGTCTTTGCATAACTGGTTCAGGGTTACTACATATTGTGTTAATATTAAATACTGAATTGATTCCCCATGTTTAAGGCAAGACACTGTACAAGCAAAGATCTTTCTTGGCTGGTTGAAAATGAAAGTGTCCCATACTCTGAGGGGATATTAATTGAAGGTCTGGTAAGGCAATGTCAACAGATCTAAATCTTAGTCCAAACTTTGTCCCTAAACATCAATGAATGTCTGTTTTATGACTGACCTTCGTAGACTTCCCTGTAATCAATGCATCCATAACATTTACAATGATCATCGCTGATACCACACCAGTTGGCTGTTGAACAGCAGGGATAAATGCCGTGTGGGTTACATTCTGCTGGTGACACATCATTTGGTGCCGTAAATCCTGGACCACACTGCACGTCCTCTCGCCAGGCATTGCCTTTGCAAGAAACTCAATGGTTAGATTTCGTATTTGTTGCTGTTAATATAACTTCATGCAATAATTTGATCGGAAATCAACAGGATTTTCTACCCCTGGTTTGATAGCTCTGCTGGTGGACAGAATTGTCCCCGAGGCTGTCTCAATAAAGCGATGTATTCATCGCTCTGATAAAGTTTGTGTGCGATGTGCGATAGCGAGTATGTGTGAGTGTGAATGCTTGCTTCATGAACTCTACAGCATGTGGAGGGGTCGCAGTCAGAATAACTGTAACAACTTAGCTCGGTTATTGAACCACTCTTTTTAAGAATGGAGATTTGACCGAGAGGTTTTGACGTTGATGTCTTCGCTAGGTGTTTGGGTGCCGTACAGACCGATCGAAAATCTACTGAGTTGTATATTACAAGAAACAAGAAAATGTGTAATGTTCTATGATTCATTGATATTTTATGACATTTTACACAACACGATACAATCTATTGCTCAAAGAAACGAAATTTCAATGTATTAGCTGATGTAACCTGTAAATGGCAAGGGAATTGTCACACAAGTTAAAATTGTAGATTCCTGCAACCGAAATGTCCGACTGAAGATTTCAAACCAATAAAAACGCTTTACTTCATTGTATAAAATACAGAGAATTAATCCGTGGCTTATTAGTGTATCCCTTGAAAGTCCAAATAATACTAAGACAGCGAAATATAATGGACCCTTTAAGAATAGCATCGGATTGTCTACAGTTGTAAATTTTAAACACAACCCTAAAATGACTTTGATTAGAAATCTCAGTACGAAATTTGACTTCGGATGGTTGACCATTACAAACTGTTCGGTAGGATGAGTATTTGAGGTGTCACCTTGCTGCGCATCAAAAGTATTGCATGTGACATTGGAAGAAATGAGAGCAACTTACCCCTTGACTTTGGTTTCAATGTGATGCTGAAGCCTTCGCCTCTTTGGACTTGACTGGCAGAACTGACAAACTGAATCCACACTTTGTTTGACTCCGCAACCGTCGATGTCGTCATCGTGTTGGTGACAGTGAATAACTCGTTCTGTCTGAGAGTGTCGCCTGTTCCGATGTAGACATTCGCACAGCACGTCTCCAGATCGACCTCGTTTACAGTAACCTGTACAAAATATTACTTAGGAGATTGTTCTCCTTTTGGCTGGGATTGATGTAAGTAGGCATGAGTGTGTAAGTCTATCAGAGACATCAGATTTAGTGTGGTTCACTTTCTTAGGTGGGATAAAATTAGATCTGCTCATAATCGGCGAAATACATTTGTGTCATGAAGCGAGTGTATGCTTGGCCAAAGTGGCACAATTACACTCTTGTAAAAACAACGTTGCTAGTATTGTATATCTCCGGTCTAAAAGGTACATTTTGTCAATTAGTTCAAAGACTTCAGCTTCTGTCCACGAGAGAGTATTTCAATCTTGATACAATTTTAGTAAATACTTTGGCTTGATTAATTGATTGATTTGTTCAACAAATGCATCCATAATTTTATAACTATTCTTTATGTCGAGCCATACCCTTCTTCAAAATCAAACCGCAATTATACAATTTTGTTGGCATAATCTTACAATACCTCTATTTCCATATCGGAATCAGCCGTTATGAACCACCGACAGTTTGCATAACTGGGATAAAAATTTGGATATGTCGGTGAGGTCACAGTCACCTCGCCATCGTCTGGAATGGTGATTCTTTTCGGTTCAGAACACGCATCTACGGGCGATTCTGTCACTGTTTGATGGAATAAATTACATTGACTTCATCATATGATCATGGGATTATAGGGTGCCAAAAAAATTGCGGAATTAAATATTAAAATACAGACATCATAAGAGAAAGCACAATAAAGGTTGTATGCTATTCATAGTCAGGAGTCCATTTCTAGGCAACAAACAAATGATCGATATTTTTGTATGCACGGTTAACTCCAAACTGCAATCGATGTACCCTTAACATTCACAGTCGTTGATGCCCAGACGATGAGACAAGAACAGCAGGGGTATATTCCATGTGGGTTATATTCTGAAGCTGGCACACTACGGTGACTTTACATACTAACTCAGTACATGTTGGTTTCATTACTAAATATTGAATCATTAAACTCTGGATCGACGAAGATCTTATCCTACCGACTGTAAATGAAAGTGATCGATGTAGTCAAGGGATAAAATTGAGGCCCGACTGGAGTAATACGCACAGATATAATCATGGTTTTCTGTCCCTATTACCGGTAAATTTCAGTTCGCCGATTACTCACCTCCATAGACTTCCCTGTAATCAATGCATCCATAACATTTACAATGATCATTGCTGATACCACACCAGTTGGCAGTTGAACAGCAGGGATAAATACCGTGTGGGTCACATTCTGCTGGTGACACACCATTTGGTGCCGTGAACCCTGGACCACACTGTACGTCCTCTCGCCAAGACTCACCTAAAATAAATAATAGCTTCTAATGAAATGGGGAAATCTCCCGCTGACGTATGTAGTATTATAATGCATCGCCCTTGACCGCACTCTCTCGCAGTATTACACAGTCCGACGTTTTCGAAAGAGGATCGATTATGTGCCTTTGATGATGATAAAAATTATCAGAAAGATTTTTCTATATTTTTTTTTCGAATCCGACAACTGTTCATAAGCTATGAAGGGCGTTATCAATGTTGTATGTCTTTGCAGGCGGGACCGTATTGCTTTCATCGTTACCTTCAGACTTGTAAACTTCAACTTCACAGAGAGTCAGGTAGTCTCTACGTCCTTCAAGCTGTACACTGACGACGTGGCCGCTGACTCCATTGCACTTGAAAATGATCGGTCTGTCATTGACATCATCAACACTGAGAGTATCACCACATTTGCTGTTTCGTTTGATGTTCTCTTCTATTCCAACACGCACAACCGCCCCCTGTAGACGATCCTCTGAAAGGTCAATAGCAATGTCATAGAGTACGAACAATTTCTGTCCAGGATGGCAGTATCTTACCTTCCAATTCGCTGTTTTTAAATTTGTATTCACATAAGGGCCCTGCTATTAATTTCCGGTGACCGTCACTATTAGAGAGAGCTGCGAATTTAATGCATTATTTTCATGATTTTATTTTCAAACCAAAGTTGGTTCGTGTAAATATGCTAACTGAAGGACGTGTACAGAAGTATCACTGCTTGCTGATTTGGATCATGCCTACACGTTTTAACAGATCGAATAATAAACGGGTGTCGCATTCATACAAAGGCGCCTGCATGGAAAAGTAAAAAAAAAAACAGTTCTTCATGCACATACACATATCGTGATCATACCAGAAACAAGCATGATGCCATGTACTTGAATGCACAACACACGATGGCCAACATTTTGTTCCTCTAATCTTTATTTTCTCTGTCATATGATTAGTTTTTGAAAATGGCGGGAAATCTAAAATAATGTTAAAACATTTGAATTTACATGCCTATTTCGACACTTATGAAGTGTTATACACTTTTTCAGTCTTTAATGTGTCTTGGAAAATTGAGGATGTTTTGAGATCGGTTTATAGCACTTTAAACACTTTACGGGCTTTAAACACTTTACATGTGCTTAAATTATGCGCTGATATGTATAAACCACAACGGACAGAAAACCCAACGACACAAACTATTAGTTATTTGACTACAAAATAGCTTTAATGGCGATTCAGTAACTTACGGCAGCACTCTCCCCTGTTTGTGATCACGACTCGATCTATCGGGTAAACATCACCTAGGTCAACTTTCCACCACGCGTCATCATCTTCTAAAGTGTGTGTACACGATTTGTCAACCCAGGCACTGTTTTTGCGACCGTCAACGGCATTTGACGGTACTCCAATCTCGAACAGGCTACTTTGAGTGGCTTCCTTGAGCAGAGCAAGATTTGTCTCCCCTAGAACCATAAGAATACACGGAGTTTGTTACGCAGAAAAAACAGTGATGTTGGATGAAGCAACTGAACTAGGCTCAGTGCATGCCCTATTTTGATACAGAATATGACCGCCTTGAAACTGCAGAAAATGTCACTGTAGCTTGAGCATTATATTCCCGAGCGCTTGCCATTCCATGAGAGAGAGAGAGAGAGAGAGAGAGAGAGAGAGAGAGAGACAGACAGACAGACAGACAGACAGACAGACAGAGAAAGAGAGATACAGAGACATAGACAGAGACAGAGACAGACAGACAGACAGACAGACAGACAGACAGACAGACAGACAGAGTGTGTGTGTGCATGACAGAGATAGACAAACAGACGGACAGACAGGTTGAGAGAGGCAGAGAAGCTGGTGCAGACAGACAGACAGACAGACAGACAGACAGACATACATACAGACAGACAGATGGAGAGAGTGCGGCGTCGTAGATTTGCTGATGAACCCCTGCTATCGATGAGATTTAGTGTTGCAGCCCCCTAAGCCCTCTGTAGTTTTGTTTTGTTTCTATTTCTGCCAGTCATTCTTCCCATTAGATCGTTTCTGTTAATTTATGCCTCTCTTTTAGTCTCCATCGCTTGCTTTACCTGATTGCTCCTCTTCCTTTGAGTCGTTTTTTTTATAGACTTCCCTGTAGTCAATGCAGTTAAAGCAATTACAATGGTCGTTCGAAATGCCGCACCATCCAAACGGCGAGCAGCAAGGAAAACCACCCTTTGGATTACATTCTCCATTTATGTTGGATATGGTGGGATACCGTGGACCACAACGTTGGTCTGGTCTCCAGAGTGTTGCTGATGTGAAATGAGAATTACACAGTATTAAAAATTAGAAGAGTCAGTCTGTTCGTAAAGGTGATGGATTTTTGTAAAGAATGCAGTAATGATATTGAACCACAATAAAGTAGAATAATATTTCCTCTAATGCTCTATTCGAGGCGGCATTTAAGCTCGAAAAACAAACTTCCAATGCAAAGCTCAACATAAAATCATTTCATCTTTCAACTGACCATAACATTAATCCATGATACATTGCAAAATTATAAATATCAGGTCACTGCCTCTTGGATTGTTCCTGCAGCCTTTGAGATTGAATATCGCCTGTCCCATGGAGTTTCGAAAATTTTGTTTGATCATGACATTGCCTTAAGCTCGTCATTGAGTATTCTTTCAAAGATGTTTGTTACATTTTACCATTTTCCTCCACTATAGAATTTTCTTGATATCGTAAGCTTCTTGGCGATATATCGCCAGATATTGTCGCCCAGGTGTTCAATGCAGCTGTTTGTTTCTAGTTTTGTGAAACACATACAAGCTGCTTATTTGACAGTGTTGTATTTGTATAGTTTAAGCTAAACTAATGACTTTTGTGTAGTCGCATCTCCACATTGAGGTATAGTACTCAGCTTGTCTAAAGATGAGCGCCTCCTCATGCACACATAAGATCTGCAAGCCCATCAATAAAATCACTGCCTTTCTTTTTTCTTGTTATTATTAGTTTCCCAACTTCATTTTGGTACATTTGCTTAGGACTCTTACGACCTCTGTCGTCACAGGTGGATTTCACACGAAAGTGGGGCTTTAAATATATCGTTTTCACCGCATTTGAGCAGCAAAATGGATGGAGTTAGCAAAAACTCATTCTCTTTGAGGAGATTAAAAAATCATTATTTCTCTCCGAAGATAAATTTCTCTAACCGTGTACTGGTTTGGTTAACTCACGGCGATGTGATTGACTCATTTACAGACTCACCTCGGCTACCATGGACTTCAACTTCGCACAGCGTGAGATACTGGTTCTTTCCCTCTAGTTGAACACTGACGTAGCGACCAACAGTGTCACTGGCACACTTAAAGGAAATAGTTGCCGATTCTTCGGCTGTGTTTGGACTCACTGCCTCGCCACACTGGCTGTTACTTGTAATATCCATGCTCGAGCCAACGCGTACCACTGCTCCTTCAAGACGCTCGGCTGTTTTATGACAAGAAATTTGTTACATCATTGAACTGCCGAGGAATCGTCACGTCATTCTTATATGGATATTTCGATAGATGGGTATTCTAGATATGAGAATAGTGTGCCCACCAGTAAAAAGGCAGGAAAACTGTGAAAATATTAGAGAGAAATATCGAAAACCTGTACCAATGTCTATAACATTAGCTGTGGTATATGAACCTTCATTTCCATACTTGATTCTGAATAACAACTGGTCTAAAATTTTCTTTGAAAAGAAAAATTCTAAATTTATAATTTATTTTCCAGGTTAGAATGGTAATATATTGAGTCAAACAAACTTGTGCAGCATTTCTGAATTGTTTGTTTTTCCTGAAAGTTTAATTCTTTGGATTTATTTTCTGAATGCAAATTATCAGGATGAAAGTAAAAAAAGAGATCAGAGAGAAATTGGTCGTAAAGATACTTACAGCAACAATCTCTGCGGTTCGTAATTACAATTTCTGTAACGAAGTACGTGTATTCAAGATCGACCTCCCACCATGGATCCACCTCAATGTTCGTATGCGTGCAAGACCCGTCTCCCCAGAAGGTGCTGGCGAATCCATCAACGGCCTTAGACGCCGTTCCCCCCGACATCACACTAGTTTGCCAGGCACGTTTATTGAGGGCGATGTTATCACCAGTAAAGGTCTGACCTGTAGGGAGGCATATGTCTTGATCAAGAGCGAACTTAAATGGTCACCAAAGTGCGGACAAGTACCTGTGAGTTCGTCGGCTTCCATTTGTTATTCAGAACAGCGAAAACAAAAAGGCAAAAAATAAAAATGGCAACGCATCTAGTCACTCTGACATAAGCCAGCGATGTAATCTTTTTATTCCAGAAAAGCTACCCATCATCAATGCCAATAAAGTTACGTTGTCATGCAAACGCTCTGTGTGTGTGTGTATATATATATATATATATATATATATATATATATATATATATATATATATATATATATATATATATATATATATATATATATATATATATATATATATATATTCGGGCTAACATTCACGTTTTGACCCTCACAATGCACCTACTTGAACGTCAAATCACCGTCCCTCCACACCGTGTGGAGGGACGGTGGTCTAATGTTTTAAAGCTGTTCTGCTTCTTGACTTTCACCATGGCTCTTACAGAATGGTAACCGAAAATTTAAGATCAATTATTCGATATGGTAGTGAATGATATCGAAATTCATAAATTGCACATTGCTTAGGAGGAGAGAATTATAAAAATAGCATCACTGATACACGGTCCCCGTTGATAAGAATGGGAAAATGTTTGACATACTCGATATGGATGCTATGAGACACTAACTCTTAAAGATAACGGTTTGGGGGCAAAAAAATAGAAATTTGGCCAAGAAAATTTATTTTTAAATTTTACTATCATTTTATCCTATCGTAATGGATGTATTCCATGGCATCATCAAACCAAAAGTTGGAAACTATCTGACAATACTCGTTAAATTAAAAATGTCAATATTGGCTGCACGTATTTACTCATGCAAATATAATGCATTTAGTAAAAAGATAAAGCAAGTAATTCTTAGAAATTTTCATCATACACGTATGAGTACTTATGTAGCAAACATTTTTGACAAAGTGGTTTGCCCTAGAATTTACACATGCCAATTTCATAATTTTTGAAGGATATTGTAATGAGGTAATGTCTCGGACCAATAACCGAACCTTAAATGTTTCGGGTTACTGATTTTTGAGAGTATGGTTCCAGTAAAAAGTGCGTAATCTGCCCTGAAATGTATCATGCTGTCATCCTTGGGACCTAAAAACAAATTTCAAAGCTCTCAAACTTGCGGCTTCAAGTTAGGAGGCATCTGATCGAAGTTTTGTCAACGAAACAAGAGGATAAATCTCAAATTTACATATGCAAATGTTATGTTAATTTTAGCAAAAATATGTCTTTTGCTATCCACAGACCTGTTTACTAGTAGAAATGTTGACTAACGGGCAACCTGTTTGGTTTGTTTTGGGGTATTAATTTACAATTTAGTCCATTTGCATATTTCAAGCACAATCAAAAAGACAAAAAGCTGAAACATTTTTGCGTACGAGATTTCAAGGTAATAGGTACATCGCTTTCCAATCCATCTCAGTGTAATTATCCTTTCTTGAGCATCCAATAGACATGGTCTAACCCTGTTTTTCAATGAGCCAACGTTAGCAATATATGACCAAATAAAACCATTCGGCAAGAAAAGATAATGACTCACCATTACCACAAACATCACAGTATTGCCACAGAATGTCAGGATCCATTGTGTAACACCAAGGCCTGCTTGAATAATTTGGATTTCGGCAGTAATTATGTTCACCTAGATAGTCATCACCGCGGTATGAGTGTCGGTGGGGGGTCTGTACATTCCAGCTCTGACATGTCTTACCAGTTTCTGTTACACTGATATGACCCATGTAATCTCTTCCGTCATACCGCTCAAAACATTCAATGTCATCTGAAAGAAAGTTGAATGATAGAGGCTTGGTTATGTTTAAGAGACAGCAGATGCAACTTTGCATGTTTTCATTAATTTTGCTTTCTTTGTCAAATCAACCATTTTGCTACATTTAACAGGCGTGCAAAATGAGGTGTACACTCTACCATTCCATCGAAAATGAATGTTATGCCAAAGTCGGATCACTGCATATTGTTCATTTATACATAATCTCTGAAAACATACTGCCTTCTGTAAACTAAACTATTAAAAACATTGAATGTATTTGAAGTTACCACGAATATTGACCAATCGCTTTAGCCTTATACCACCGTAAACTGAACGAATGATTAAAATTAGATTAAGAAAAGAGATATTGTATGCTTCGCCACCAAAATTATAAATTAAGAACTTCACAAAAGAATACTTGAAGAATTTCGCCTTTTACAAGTAACTAGATAATAGCACGTTCATGAAACATCTATTATTGAGATAGGCTTGGTATGACAAGTGGGTTAGTCAACAAGTCGAAATAACATCCGGGGTGTCGATAACAGCATTCGATATGCCAAATTAATGATATACAGTAATGTTCCAGCACAGCTATGAATATTTTCAAGGGTAAAGATAATTCATGCGAATTCAATGAAAGCCAAAATACTAATGACAATTTTCTGTGTTTCTTAATCACTTTCTGTTATAAATGCTTTAAAATAATTTCCGTTTATGAACGTTTGTTGTTTGACTATTATTCGGAATTATGCATCGATTTGTTACGGCAAATGATATTAATTGTATTTTCAATGCCGCTAAAGAGACAAACCTTCTTCACACATCCACTGGCTATTACCAACTGCACAGTATTCCCATCTAGTGTCTGGATCTGTCGTGTAGCACCACGGTTTGTCACCGCTGCCGTCAGGATTGCGGCAGTAGTTGTGTCCTTTAAGGGATGGGTATGGCTTGTGGCTCGTGTGGGCGTGCGGGGACTGTTCTGACCAATATTGGCACTCCAATCCTGTCTCTGTGGTGGACACTGAGCCAAGGTAGTCATGGCCGTCTTCCGTTGTGTAACACTCAGATGCCATGCCTGTATCGAGAAAAAAGTTAACCTCTTTGCGAATTTTCGCCGGGCATTCAATGATATTCTTACAGTATGGCTCATAACTTTGCTTCACACCAATAACTTTATATTGTATTGAGTTTATGCCATCGTTGATCAGACAGTGTGATCTTAATCAGAGGAAGAAAGGTATCGATATCTTTACCATATTTCTTCCTATGTCGATTTTTGTTTGTCAGTTTTTTGTTTGTCGAATCAGTAACGACAGTCCATGCCAAATTGTCAACCCTTTAAACAATTATATATCCGTTGAGTACTCCTGGTGTATGTTTCCTACCTGTTTGGCAAATGAAGTAAATGTGACTCTTGCACCGATTGTCATTCCATTTGAAGTCGTGTTCCCTAGGAAGTGAAAATTAATTAACTTACTAGGTATTCACGAAAATCAAAGTTTTTTTTGAAATTCTTATGTTATCAAGTCATTATAATTTTAACATATGAGCACAACAACAGTTGTAGGAACGTAAAATTTGAATTCAAAGCAATGCAGTGATTGGTTCCAGAGATAAAAATATTTTACCTAAAACTATAAAGAAGGGAAAAATTTCGTATAAACGCTATATAATCATATTTATGACCACAAAAACATAAAAACTAGGATAATGTATACCATACGTACTTACAAACGGAATATAACGACCACAATATCATGTATATTACTTTACTATTTTTAGGTAGGAAAATGTGATAAAGTATGAAAAATACACAATTAAAGATATCGGAGTTTCTAACATTTTCAAGGTCACACGCATACTTTAATTTCTGGACATGCATTTTCTGTTGAACAAATTCTACACCATAAGATGCAGATCAAATATTACATTGATTTACCTTTTTGATTTTTTTTTTGACGGCTTAACAGACAGGCAGTCACACACAAAAAAAAAACCACACACACACACACACACACAAAACTGACACTGAGTCCTTATGCTCCCACTGTTATACATCATAGTAAATTGGAGCGAAAAAGACAAATTTATGATGTATGTTTAATAATGTACCTTGCCATTTCTCTGCCCCATTATGTTGGTTATCTTCAATGTTAAAATGCCTTTTGAACCATTTGTAAATCGAAAATTTAATATTTGTACTAGAGTGCTTGTTATAAACTAATCGGCCCTGCCCATTGTAGTTTCTCCCATTTTCCTTCACTCGTATTGTTACAGGTAGTGCAAAGGTATTGAGCGTACGAAGAAGTAGTACCTGTAGTACAACCACAGGTGCCTGGGCTTGCCTGTGTACACGTGTACTATTCTCTCTATTCATGTACACAGGCAAGTCCAGACACCTGTGGTACAACTAACACTATCAACCACACACTCGATGCACTCATAAACTTACCACCACAAATGGGCACAATCTTCTGTGTGCTGTCCAAGGCCACCATTATTAGGCTCGTCCGGAGCCCAGGCTGTGTACGTCAGCTCGTTACTTTCCGAGTCCACCCAAACACCCTCTTCATTATCATCCTTTGCGTCGATCCAGAAACTCCCTTCGAGGCAAATTAAAATGCGGATAAATTTTGAATACTATGATTTTAGGAAATGATATAGAGTACTGGACGCCACGTGTTGAAGTTAATTAGAATACTTTAGTCAGAAGTTAAGTGAAAAACAATGTTGTTACATGTTTTGCCTCAAAATATATAACTACATTTCATTAAACATCTTACCTGTTGCCAAGACCTCGTCATTATTAAGGTGAGTTGTAATAACATCTTGAGTTTCTTGATCTGAAATCTTCGCTAAGACAGAAAGTTCTGCCTTGCAAAGTGAGTATGCCTCCCGCCACGTGACTTCATCAGCATACACATGATATGTAATCCCGTTGTGCTCTTGAAGAGAGATTTTCATTCAATAAGTTTATAGGTCATCTGACTCGTGATTAATGTTACACCAATAGACAATGTTAGTGGAATGATAACAGCAGTGTGTGGTTAAGTGATCAAGGGTTGCAATTAAGATGTTAGTTTTCAGCTTTATCTGTGATCCTGTACACAGCATTCCAATGAGAGCAAACTTACATCACATCAAATTTAAGGTAGTATGCGCCTCGAAAGTGAAAGATTTAAACTTTTGTTCATACTATCCTACATGAAACTTTCAACCATTCTCTTACCAAATCAACAATAAAAATCATGCGTCACCGTGCAAATTTTGGAACTAGCGAAACAAATTAACAAACATTTTGCGACATTTATAATTCAAAATGGCCGCCATCCCAGTGTTAACTCTATGGGGTAAAAATGAAATTTTGGATTTTCGAAAAACTAAGGCGGTGAAAGTTGTTCTTTCTGCAAGAGCTTTGAAATAAGCCACCACAAGCGGTGGATCGCAAAAGAATGGTAGAAATTTGAGAGTCCGAGTGTCCCCGACGTTTGTTCTACCTTGAGTGACAACAAGCAATGATGCGAGAACCAGGGGTTGAGGACTGACGTTTTTACGACTGAGGGAATTGACAGATATCCAGTATAAGGAAGCACTCGAATGACGTACACGTACATTTACTCATGTATGGAATATATGTAATATTAATACTATGTTTATTAGGATCATACCGCTATATTTGAATACTAATTACAAAATAAAAATATAGCTGCAAGCAGCGATGACCGGGTTTCGACACAAAAGGCAGCATAAGAGCAAAAGAAAAATTAGATTGTGCGCATAATTAATGAAGTACAGGATGCAGTGTTACAAGGTCTCCAATCATACTACATATGAAGTCTGTAGCACTTGTGGTTACCAAGTTGTGGACATATAGGTATATTTAAGGTCAAAGGTCATCGAGGTCACACGACATTGTGTCAAAAAAATTCCATTTCTAAGTTATCCCTATATACCAAAAATCAGACCTCTAGCTCTATTGGCTTGCTCAGAATTAGATATGTGCATAATTAATGAGCTACAGGATGTGGTGTCATAAGGTGTC
>LD353206.1:221178-239752 GCA_001465055.1 Ptychodera flava
CATATTATACACAAGTCAATATTTCAGATAAGTGTCCTTTTCTTAATTTTCTCTTCCTCACTTTAGAGTTTGTTTATATATATATATATATATATATATATATATATATATATATATATATATATATATATATATATATATATATATATATATATTTCCAAAACCTTATCGCCTCCATCAGTTATTTCTCACCACCGCAGATGATTATCACCTGACCCTGACTGAAACACTGCCTAACAGCTCAACAGAGATGGACCGTTTCCTTTAGAATACACCAGAGATTGTGAGGGTAGCTACCTACATATACCCACACTATTCAAACATGGAGATATCACAAGGAACTCTGTTTGTTGTAGAAATGTTTATTATCCAAAAATTAGGCAAAGAAAAATAAAAAGTTTGTTTCTCATCCTAGACATATTGCAAAAATGGTGCGGTGACACGTTTTTTTTTTCTTCTCATTTTTTTATCCTTCAACCAACGAGAACGCGCAAAAACATGAAAACATAGGAATGAACGCAGAGATAAATGTACAGCAGTGTTGCTTTAGTATTTTTGTATCGCGTCAGTTCTGTGGTTTGACTTTTAGCGAAGCAATGCACAGTTTTGACAGCTTAATATAACATTGACATATGTGTACAGTTCTGAATGGAATGTTAGTGTCAGGTATTTTGTTTACGGTTCTGTTTTATACAGCAGTATGTTATGCACTATCGTCACGTATTTTTGCGGGTTTTGTTATTATAATTTTATTTCCTCGTTAGCAGAAAAAAGGGTTGACGCGGAAGGTCTGAATTCACGCGCGCAATAATGCGACACAAACTTTTTATTTTTCTTGGCCTTATTTATCATACATGTATTTAAATATAACGATTGGGCTAAGCCTATAAGCTCATGAAGAGTAAGAATGGAAATTAAATTCCAATTGAAAATGGCAGTTTACTGTTTATCGAAGATATGGCTTTTTTAATAAAAAAACATCTTTTCAGAGACTTTTCTTCGGCACAGGTGCAGATAGTATCTAGCTACGCGTTTAGGCAGTTGATCCATTGCTCGAGCTATAAATCTATACGTTGCTTTCTAGCCCTTGTGCTCAGACTTGATCTAAGACACAACACCATTTTATTTATATAGACCTGAAGGCTGTAAGAATCACGCGTGATCCTTGACACTTGGACGACAGGACGACGACCTAGAATGCGCATACGCGGACAATAGTCCCATAAAATATGCTTATCTTCAACTAGTGTTGATACGGATAAACTGGCTGATAATAAGGTTTACCATAATGGCCTTTTTCAACCTTAATCTCTGATCTGAACATTTTGTCGAACTACATTACCCCTTCCTCTCTGGCTTTTTTATTATCAGTGCATTTTTCTTGTCTCCAAAAAGTGCAAACTGCAAGATCCGTTGCTCTCGTGGCAGGGCTACAGACGGACCCTTCCTCTCGCATATACCACGCAAAGATCAAAGAACTCAAGTCAAGCTTATGACAGCATATTGACAGCTGAAGAGTGCGAGGTCTATTGAGATATCTGAGTAAAATTCAGCCGCGTCAAACTGAGTCCTAAACCTGAATAAGAAGTTTGGTGGTAATTCCAACATAAGCCAATAGGTCATTGCTTATCTAAATCATTATTAATAATGGAATAACATACCTTGCTACTGAGAATACAGTAACAGTCACGTACAGAAACATGGCCAAAAAGAAACATTACTCACATTTCACATTATGCTTTCTCACAGAAATATCATGAAGTAAATTTATTTAAGGGGGAACACGCATAAGTGTAATTTCTGCATGTTGTGTAGTGGCAAATGAAACAACATTAAATCTGAGTTCTTTTACTTCACTTTTTAGAAGTAATAGCCATTTGCAATTGATTTCCAACTTAAATGTGAAAATTTCCTCCTCCTCATATTACCTTCCACCGAATAAAATCTCTCTCTCTCTCTCTCTCTCTCTCTCTCTCTCTCTCTCTCTCTCTCTCTCCCCGATCCTCTAATCATCATGTTCCGAAATTGGCCGTCTGTTTTTTTCCTTGCACTCTGATACCGAAGAAAACGGCGGCTATCCCGTCAAGTAAGTGCCTGCGAATGTGCTGCCCACGATTCCATGTTTTGAAATTCGTAACCCTAAGAGCTGCACACGGATAGTGACAGAATTGTTTACATCGGTCACTAACAATGGCCTACCAACGTTTATCAATTGATTGATTTTAATCGTGTTTATTTGCCTGCTCGGTTATTTCAAGAATAAATTGTTAGCATAAATGATGATGTGGCGGGACGACTGCAAGATGGATATCAAGTCAACGGTGAAAACTCTATCTCACAGTGCACCATGACACCATTTTCATTCAATAAGACCAAACCAGTAGCGAAAAGAAGCACAAAACATTTGTCAGAGTAGTTGAAGATGGCGGGTCGTGGATCTCGACGTGTCTCCAGACAGATTGCAATTTTTATCGGCTTATATCACGAGAGGTTGTCACCATCGACTTACCAATCATAAGATATCCGCTATCACTCGCCGTGCTGTTATCAACTTCTGCATAAGATCGAGATATTGAAAGCAGCAGGCAAACCGTCAGTACAAAAGTAAACGAGTTGAGCCGTTCCCACGCCATTATTGGTGAACTGGATGAGAGAAAGACACAGAAAGGCGAGCAACTAACAATCATCAACAGGGAATATGCAGAAAGATACCGCTGCATCTGACTCCGACCGAACGACAGACAGAGAGGCAGAAGCATAAATGTTCCTAGAGAGTTTTTGAAAAGGCGGGAAAACCATGCCTTGGATTCGTTACACAGAGCTTTACACGAGTTCACGAAATTTGGAAATGATGCATTCGCATATCGTCACCAATGGTCCTACTTCTCTGTGTATGCATGTTATAACTACGTTGATGTGCTATCTAGAATCTAGTTCCTTCACATAATCTACCGACCAAAGATTAAAGTTACTGACGACGTTGTTGTGATCTTACAATACTGAAGTGTTTTTCGTAAAGTCCACAAAGCCTGTCACTCGTTCACATAGTTCAAAACATCATCGCGATCGAGATTTCACAAGCCCGCAATTTCTACAAGCTGGCATTGCAATGCAAGTTCTAAAAACTTGCACTGAAGCCGGTTTTAGCCTATTGGATGTTTGGAAACGGGCACCTACCTTGGTGTTCAACTGGTATCGTCCTCTTGCACTCGGCAGAGGTAGTGCCAGGTTATCGCACTGGAGCACCGCTGTTAATAACCGGGGTTATCTCTGAGTGGCTAGCTCCATGCAAATGCCTCGATTTCCTGCGATCATTTGTAATTGTTGACGTGACGGAAATGATAGGGCCAATCTGGTAATGTTATCAGATACTTGAAGCGCTGTTCGCCGATAACATTTGACATAGCAATTAACAATCATTTGACAAGTTATTGTCCTTCGTGAAACCTTACCGGAGTTTTGTGTTTACTCCCGTATATGGTTTCGTCGTTTCCGTTGTAGCAGATCATCATTATGCCGAAAGGTTGCCTCAATATCCGAACAATGATATCTAATTATTTCTGAAAGGCCAAAAGGTTATCCTTGAAAACACGGTCCCTTCAACTGTGTCATTGAACTAAGTGAACAAGTTCTACATTTGATGTTTGGCAAATCTGTCAGCTTATACATATGTTAGCCCCGCGTAAAATAATCGTTCTGCAATCTTTGATTGGCTGGTAGCCATAACGTTCGATGGGATTACTTGTTTTTTTATGTTTAAAATCAACAACATTTTTTTGTTCTAGACCTCAAAGTATGTTGAGATACACATTCATTTTCCATGTACTGGTGCTGTGTTGACAAGCTAAATAGAAAGTGTTTTAAATTCAACATGTTTCGGGAAGGAGAACAAGAAACTGTAGTTGACATTTAAAATATCACAGCTTCTGGTCCTTTAATCTTCATATTACCATGCCCTGTCCATCGCATTTTAATTGGTCGCGCTGAACCACGTGACTGTGCGCACTGCTCACTGACAAGTTCTTGGGCCTGTTGTCGTTCGCACGGGAAATTTTCGTAGCGTTTGAGGGTATTGGGGGTTCGTTGATAATATAATGCAAATAACAGACTCCAGTTGACCAATAACGTTTATTTCTGGGCGCGGGCGAGAGGAAAGCCAAAAATTAACGGGGGAGGCTTGCCTCCCCCGTGGATTGTAAGCAGCACTTTAGATCTTTTTTATAAATTTTTCTGAACCTATAACTACAAACAGTGTAAAATTTTGGTCATCTCGTGGAAATTACCGTCATTATTTGTCTTTGAGATCACACCATTATGATTGAATATCCTAAGTTCGATTGTGTGACAGTCTTAATGAATCGTACTACAATGTAAATACTTTTACCCTGACTATTGCGGGTGGTTTTGTGGTTCTTTTTACCCAACAACCGTGTTCTCGTGTACTTCAGCAATCAACCAATTTAAAAAAAACCGCACACTCGACTTTCATTGCACCAATCACATCCATCAATACAAGGCGAATGTATACATTCGACCATTCGAAAGGTACCTACGTTTGCTTGGCTTTCAGTCTGATCTTGCAGACAGCACGGACACTGTTTGTTGAAGACTAGTCCTATACACTGTGCAGAATAAAGCCAACATACGGCTATCACAGCTGTCGACACAGCCACCAGTGTTAAAAGTTTCACTATGATGGCGAACCAGTCGTGAAAATAAATTAAATGTATATATTGCCTTAAAACGCCTTGGCCAAGGGTGGGATGTATCGACATAAGTTTGTTTTGTTTTTTTGTTTGTTGCTTTTCTTTGCGAGAATTCTTATGAAATTGAGCTTAAAACATATCACATGGATACGGAATCGTGAGGGGGCTACAGTATGATTTGGTTGTCTTCAAGATTTCGCCAACGGAGGCCTGTGTCAAAAGAGATGCGTTGCACGGAAGACTAGTGAGGCCTGAGGAGTGGCCGCCGAGAAGGGAAGTTTGGAGAATTAGAGATTTTCCTCTTGGGGTTAAGATAATTGAAAGCTAATGGGAGGCAGATGAAGTTTTCAAATCGTGGTGGTGAGAGTTATTTACTCTAAAAAAACTCAGTCCACCAATATTTATTAAAATATCATATTTACATGTATAAAAGAACCCCTGCTTACAATTTCGCAAAATTGGTTGTTAAGCTGCCCCTCCTTCGAGTAGTAGTAATGGTGCTAATTTCCCCACATCAACTTTAGCATATAGTGCAACCCTGATATAAACCTGCTAATACGCAGACACTTAACACTCTGAATCTGTATAAACCTGACCTCTAGTTAAAGTCGTAGATTGACGGACATTGTACTTAGTTGATACAGACTTTGACTATTTTCGACAAATTTAAGGAGAAGCGTGGCATTAGACACGGGCAAATCGACGCCTTCAGGCCCAGACGTGAGATCTTCTCTTGTAGGAGAACATAATCGATTGGTTCTTGGCAATTTTTTTTATGGCAAGCAGCATTTTTCTTAGAAAATTACTCAACTCATACTACCTATATCAAATAATTTATTAACAATGAACAAGTTCAAAAATAAACGGTGACACTTTCTTGCATCTTCTGGGTGATATGATGAGACAGCCAAAGTGTCAGTTCGAGTCCAAGGAACCATATTTCAATACTTTTATCTGACCCTTGGACCTATGTGAAATTATGCATCAGGGCAACGTGGCGTTCCTCTTTCTGTTACTAGGGCGTCTCGTTTGACGTTTCGATCTAACGTTGGGCTCCCCAAGGAAACAGAAAAACAGAAAAAAAAACATCTACGAATCACCGATAACTTCCTAGCGCTGCAGACAATAATGTTTAATTGCTATAATTCAAAAATGGCGAGCTATTGACATTTGAATTTAGATTGCGCAAAATTCACTTATTGAGCAGGCCACCGATTAATCGAACAAAACAGTCATTCGTGAACGATACTTTATCATAATCCATCAAAATTTACAATTTCACACGATCATATTAAATGCAAATATAAGTAAATAGCTACAGGTTTCGTCTACTAATCGAGCAGGGGCTTTGATGTCATGCAATGATCAGAGACAGTCCCTGTAAGCCTCGGGTCGGTTTAGAACGCCTTGTGGTAATAACCATACGCATCCGATTGGTAATATGACAGGAATGTCATCCATTTCATTATGGGATAAATGTAAAAGCGAACAGCCCATACTTATCTTCAGAGCTAGTTGTGTTTCACCGTGACTGCAAATCATTCCACACTTTATTACATTTTACGTTGATCGTTCACTTTGACCTCAACTTCGCTATAATTGCATAATGCCTGCACTCGCTACCTTTCGCCTAGTGACCAATAAGTCAAGAACTTGTAAACAAGGCCGTAAAATGGTAATGGCATTGGCGTAGCAGTGTGAGAGGGTTTGATCATGCATGATATCCACATGTACAGACGTTGATATGACGAGTGTAAATTTCATTTGTATGTAAATAACCACTGTAAAGATTGTATAAAGGAGGTGTCTCCACGAAGACAAGCACAGGTCTGGAGAAGGGACAACACTTGGCAATATGTACATCCATGTGTAAGAAATAGACGGTGTTATCTTTGAAGAATTCGAGCCATTACTCTGCTTCTGTATCCATACGTCCACACGCTAGCTATTCTTCGAAGGGAGAGAGTGAGCGGTAATAACATATACTTCTTTGTTGTATTACAATTAAAGTCAATTCTAAATGTAAATTTCCGAAAGGGTCAACTGTATTCTATGATATAAATCATAGATATTATCTTTCAGGATAGAGGATAATTGCGAATGCAATCAACATATTATTAAGCAAGTCAAAGGGACGCTTTAGGCTTGCATTATTGTTAAATTCTAAAATTTGGAATGTAAATGTAAAAGACGAACTACATACAGGATAATTTTTATCTAGATAAGCATACAAAATAATTTTATGACATAATTGCATATTACATATTCTGTAATATTGACTGGTTTAAGATGTCTCTTTCTGCATATTCAATTGCAGCCATAAGAGGCATTGGATGATCAAATGATGTTCAAAACCCTCTCTACTCGACCTTTAACCTCCTCGTCTATAACAGCGATCGCCTCAAGGAGTTCTGTCAATGTGGGACGCTCTCCTGATGATTTTCGTTGCTTAATCCACATTTTCAACATTTTCTGAACCGGTGAAGCGTCCTCGTCGATGTCACTTGCGCTTTCATCACCATCATCTTCTTCTTTCGTTTCATCACTGACCTCTTCTTTGTTGTCATCGTCAGGATCTTCTGTGATATTAAGTTTGGTTTTGACATCGTCTGCAATGTCCGCTTCGATCAGTATGGCGGCTACATCCGGGATATCCTCCTCCCTCAAAATCGTAACGCCCTCAACGATGTCCGCAGCCTCTGCGGTTTGTATCTTAAGACACAGTTGCCATAGGTCTTCCCTAATCTGCAAAGTCGACTTTTCCTCTCTGAATTCCTCTCCGATAATGAAGTTGCAGATCACTCTAGTTGGACTGATGTTAAACTGGCGTTCCACCCACGGAATAATGTGCAACAATTCCAAATTGTAAGCAAGGGCCAATCCCCGCCAATCTGGAGGAATAGCCGTTCGTCTGCTGTCGTCTTTCGTGTCCAAGATGTCGCACAATTTTTGGTAAACGTCTTCGGGTATCACTTGATATAACTCCCTTCTGAGCGAAATCTTTAAATGGGTTTCCAACTCTGATTCCTCGGCTGAATTACCATCCTTACCATCAATGTTTGTCATTTCCTCGGATACCTAATAACAAAGAACACATACAATTTTCCCATCACGTTTATTCAATATACGATTTTTTGTTGTCGTTTCAAGGGCGTACAATATCTTTCCTTGTGCATATACGTACATACGCGCCGGCATACTATCATATGTATGTATGTATGTATGTATGTATGTATGTATGTATGTATGTATGTATGTATGTATGTATGTATGTATGTATGTAGACGCATCTAAAAATGACAATAAGTGTTTTCTCTCCACGTTATCTAATTAGTAAGTCGTAACCACTCACCGTATTTCCTGATTCAGCATGTTTAAGTAAGAGTGGTGTAGCTGGTAATGGCGTCTTGTCTTGGTTTACGACAAGATACGCCCGCCGATCATCCATTCTCAAGTCGCCGGACAAATTCTTGACACGGAACACCTGGTGGAATCCAGATGTATCAGACAGTGGCCAAATTTTGGACAGAGCGAACTTCTAGAAAATGTGAAAATCGAAAACGACCAGTTATCTAAAGGCACAATGCGTCTCAGAGACAAATTTTCGGAATCTAAATATAAAAACATTTTTTCTGGTATACCGCTTGTGTTTACTGATTTTGCAACTTGTGGAGTAAACAAAGTATTCGTCGTCTTGTAATGGTGATAATAAAAAATATGATAATAAAAAATTAAATTAAGTTAGAGCAGACACATTGTTACCATGGTGATTGCAGCCATTTGGAATGTCAAATATCGGTGAAGTTATATATAATTTGCTTCTCAAGTACCAAACTTTGCACGGGGACCCCAATTTTCATTTTTGATTTTGAAAGAAAGTGGTTTGAAGTTTACTTCAGAAAAGTTTTCACAAGGGCTATAATCTTTTAGTTTCGAGGCCTGCACTATTCTCATACCTTGCTTTTCTCAAGTGTAAACACCAGAAAGCATTTCAACCACTAAACGAATATACAACCAATTAATTGGTGTTTTAAAGAATGGTGCCTTCGGAAGCGGATGGCCAAGTATTTTTTTCCTTGCGTATACTTGTAGTAACGCTAACACAACGTTATATGTATGCGATAGAATCAAGTGCGTTTCTTGTTTTTGCTCATCTGTGTCAATTATACTTTTGCATCATCTTATCTACTCCAATCCATATATTCGCGATTGATGTTAGGTAAAACCCTGAGAAGTTCACCGCAGTTGTACATGACAAAGTTTTCTCTGCAACAGTTCCACACATGTCACTCGTATAAATCAACAATTGTAATAAAGTCTCACCCTATTTCTGCTATCATCACACACATCCCAGCCGGCAGACGTACCGGTAATGGCTGCAGTTACGTCACTTCCTTTCGAGTACAGCAAGATATGTCCAGAATGAGACAAGATTCCTCCAAATTGTTGTCTCTCTAAATATTTAACAATCTAGGGAGGAAGCACAAAGTAGGATTTCGAGGTTAAAATCACTCTCTCTCTCTCTCTCTCTCTCTCTCTCTCTCTCTCTCTCGTGACTTTATTTTCTAATCACAGCACAATAATACAGAGGTAAGTAAACATGACAGAATATCCTCAAATTTGAGCTGTAACTACTGGTTTGTTTAAAGAATTGGCATACCATTTATCACTTTAAATATGGCAGACTTATACTGGTAAAACAATTCAGATTAATGAAATGCCTTTTTCCAATGGTAAATTCTTCTCTATGCATGGCTGAGTTCCTTTGTAATTCAAAATAAGATTCCTATTATCCAATAGTCTCTTTAAAATAATGTAAGCGGTTACAGTGAAAACTTAAATTCTCCTTGTAGTTGTGTATTTTATTTTGCATTTGAACGTTGCATAACTTTTATCAGATTTTTAAAGCAAAGTAATTTAACATTCGAAAGAGAAAAGTATTTGACAGTACTCTTCATATTAGCATTAGGCCTATATTGATATTTGCCGCCTTCATATTTGAACTGTCACATTTTAACTGTATTTTTATTTCTGTCCTGACAGAGAGGAAATATGCAAATCACAAAAGATTCATAGATGTTTATAGTGACGGTACCTTTACAGTCGCTGGTGTATCATTCCACACGTGGAGACGAAACTCTGAAATGTCCGTGTCTTGGTCACGCTGCTTTGGAGAAAAGAAAGTCCCAACACACATAGATTTTATCGGACAGCCGCTGAAGACGGTGGGTTCGGCGACGATTTTGAAACTTCCCGGTCTGTCGATGAAAACTACCGCGTCATGGGCTCTGACAAGGATCTGGGTGTTGTCACCGTTCGCTAATTCCCATTTTTTATCACCCTCGGCGTTTTCTTCCTTCGTTTTGATGAACAGTTTCCATCTCGACGGCTCCGGTAAGCAGTGCGGTATGGTCAAAATGGCCGCCTCGTCCAACTTCAGTCCCCGCGGTCCAACGCATACGACGGGTGACACGTCGATTTGAGCGAGCGGTGACAACTTCGTCGGCATGGCAGCGTCTGACGCAGATTCGGTGTCCAAGGAAAGATGAATTTCTTGGTTGCTTCCGAAGTGGTCGTGCGGAGGAATGAAAACGCTGACCCCGCCATCGTCGATACTCAAAAATCCCCCGTCACGATCCATCAATGACACTGCTGAGAGCTCAGTTTTGTAAACTTTGCTGTTCTTCTCGGATCCCTTTTTCACGGTTTTCCTTACGTCAGCAAGAACTCTGTTTAAGGCTTCGGCGACGTATTCTGTATGCAAATAAAATAATTGACTTCTCATACTCAATAACAATCACAATGGGGAGGGACCGTGCGCACATACATACATATATACAGACAGACAGACAGACAGACAGACAGACAAGTGCATCTGTAAATAAGATTAAAGGCTTGGGAAGACATCACACGATCAGTAATGAAAGTCAAGAAAATTACCTTTTGCACATGTTAAACTGATGTATACATCTGATTGATATTGGGAAGCTAGCTATTACAACAATTTACATTGGATTTTGTGTTAAGGCTACGCCATTAATAATTAATACAAGATCATTTTTCAACGAAGAAGAAGACGGGTAAGGTCGTTTGTTGCCGCAATGTCGTAGCAAGTAACTTTCCCCATCGATTTTCGGTACAGTGGCACCTTTCCCAATCACCCACAGACGCTGCAGTGCAGGGACCGTGTTGCAGGCTAGTACGGTCGTCGCTCAAGGAACCACTATAGATAGCGCCCTCTAACGATGCTTCTTTCCGTTCTATGTAGCCGTGGATTATGAAAAACACCTACCATTCCTCATTTGTCTCGGAAAGAATGCAGCCAGAGACCAGACCGTAGAAATATGTTCCAGTATTTTCCTTGCATTCTCCATGGAAGACGACACCACGCTGAGTATGCCTCCACACTTGCCTTTGCCGACAGCCACGGATTCTTTGATCTGGGAGTGAAGAATCACGACCTGTCTATTTCTCTTACTGTATTTGATCATTTTCGTCCAATCGTCCAGTTCTTTCATTATTTTCTTGTACTCTGCATGTTTTTCCAAGTCGTTTTTCATCGGTGAGAGTTCCTTCTTCAAGTCTTCCCGCATCTCGAAGACGTCAAGGTAGATCTTCTCGAAAGTCTTCAACTGCGTCGCCCTCTTGTCTTTTATCTTCTTCAAGTATCCTCTGCACTTCGCCACTTCCCAGACGGCTTCAACGCGTTTTCCAAGGATCATCCTTCTCTTTGCCTGTATCGCTGTCTTCATTCCCGACAAAAATTCCTCCACATCCTCTGCTAGAAAGTCCTCCCACTTTTCCTTGAGCTCGTCCAGTCTCGATTGCTTTCGCTGCACCAGTCTCAGTATCGTCTGACGGTGCTTCTCGTACGCTTTAGATTTCTGAACCGTGTCGTCTTTCTTTCTTCTCCAAGGCAGTCTGTTAATCTTCATCGGAAGCGCCACCTCGCGATTGCCAACGTCTATCCACTTTTCGGAATCGGTGTGTCTGGGATGCTTTTCTTGGTAAAGTCCGGGAAATTCAGCCTGCCCCTCAGTCAGGAAAAAGCGGTTCACTTCGCCCGAACTTGGCTGACCCCGGTATTTCTGACCGGGGTCGATAGTTGACAGCATCATTTGCAGTTTCTCTCCCATCTTAATGTAGTCTTCGTCGGTCAGTCGAACAGAACCGCTGAATTCAAGTGGAGTATCATTTCGCCAACGGCTTGGGACGACGGTGGGCTCGAAATTCGCTGACGCCATTTTCATTTACTTAGGTGGACCCAGATGATGTTTCATTCAAAATCCATTAAAACTTACTGTACGGCTAAGAATCACCTGCAAAATTGAACAGAGAAACACGTATTTTAAAAAATCGTGTCGATCGGATTAATGCTTTGCAGTAGTCGGTTTTCCTGTCTTTGACACGGACACAAATGAACGGGTTGAGTTATCTGACAATACGAACACTGTCTGTTGCCAGGACACGCACTGATTCCTCAAGTCCAATAAAACTACCACGTCTATCGTACCTGACCCATCGCAAAGCTAGGATTATGATCATCAAATAGTTATAGCGACACCTAACGTAGCTACCCAGGTGATTGTAGCATATGCTTTGAGTGCCGAGTGATTTAATGTCAGCGTATTGTGAAGTTTAATATTATAATAACGTTTATTGGCTAGAAACTAGCGCTCATGTTTTCAACACGAAGCTTTAAAGAGGGCGTTACGGATCAATAAACACGTCCCCACCGGTGTATATATGCAAATATACGTCTTACTATGTGATTTCGTTATCCTTCACGTAAACAAATTTGAACTAACCATTTGTTCTAATCGGTGTGATGTTTTTAAAAAAATTAAAAACCTGTGATAACTCTGCGTTTTGTATACGTTTCCCTGCGTGATCCTAATTCCCCCTTGTGACAATAGTACTTTTGAGTGAATGCCTTTCAATGGATATTACCCTTTCAAACCATTGGGTACTGTGAACAGTTATCTATTGTGCGCTATGATTGTTGTCCTTCACAACGGGCGTGGACACAAAGAACTAAGACGTTGTGTTGTATGTACATAAAATTATATGGCCGATATAACGCTGGTTTTTTACATTTGCTGGTGTTTCCACTTAAGTTGGTGACTTGTCAGTTTGTTGAACGACTTACATGACTTATAGAAGTCAATCGGCAAAGATTAACCCGTGAGCACGGACACAGCTCGTCCCATTGGATTGTTTCCCTTATGTATAGACGAATATATCATGTGTTGTTGCTCGAATTATCAAACAAAATATTGGTATGACGAGACATGATTTTCTAAACCGGGGCCGAGTTGAAAAGGAAATGTTATATGAAGTGTTTAACTGATTTCTTTCTGGTTATTTTATACGCGTAGAAGACATCAACATGACCGTCTTCAAAACAGGTTTTCTGATGTGCTTGTCAGTGCGGACTCTAGGGAAGAGGCCTACAAAGATATGTCTCGCTGGAATCCAGTATGTGGTTGAGAAAAGATCTGAAAAAGTGTTTTCGAACATTTTGTGAATGGTATTACGACTCAACTCACGGCAATGTAAAGTAAATGTAAAGTAAATGACGGGAATCACAATTCGGTCACATTCTCCCGTGAAACTAGTCATTTTTAGGGGAAAATGTGAGCAGTCGAATATAACCCATTTTCCGCTGAAAGACCTAACACAGTTTGATTTTGTCTAACTAGAGAATCAAAACAGAAGAGCGACGGAAGTCGGAAAGGTTACCGATATTAAATGTTAGCTGTACTTACGAAAAAAAAATTGCAACGGCCATTTCTCAGAGTTTCCAATCCCATTACTTGTATGTAGGTTGTCAAAATAACAACAGACGTGGCTCAAGTGGAGTACAAGTTTACGATGACTTCATTAGCGGTGTAAATAGCATTGACCATGGCATGGAGAAACGATGAGTTCACGATATAAACGCTGACAAACTGTTATCCAAGTGCTCCTTTTTTTCGATATAATCCAAGACAGGAGTTCGGTCTTTGCGGACCTAACAACCAGTCGAGTTGTTTATGGGAAGCGATTATATTTATGATAGCGCTGACCGATGTCAGTGGGGGCGAGGTGTCTTTTATCATATACTCGCAGATCCTTAGCTGCTATTCATTACTCCCGCCGTCGCTGGGAGAACACGATTAGCTTGACAAAAAACGTCAGCACACCGTTAACGGTGTCCATTCAAGGACACACAGGGTCATGACCTAAAAAGCCTCTGGTATACATATCTACCGCATGCAGATTCAACTGCTCAGGTCTGCGACGTAAACGGGCATAAGCTCAGCTAAGCCCAGCACAGACACTTTGTTTCGGCACGACTTCTCCTGGTTTATCAGATCCGGGCAACTTTTAATACAACGAAAAGCGGATGTAAGGCCTGTGAAATTTTGTGTCCTTTTAAGTTACATTGAACAATCAAACGCAGATTTGCTCTAAGTCTCTGGGCATATAACTATCAAAACGTATGATAAATTGAAGGACTAAACATCAGCAGACTGTCACCCCAAGGGAGCCTTCAGTAGTTACAGGGGGTAGGCCGGGCGAATGGGGGTCAGTTTTTAGAAAACTGTCAAAGGAGGAGGGTCACTTTTTATGAACCTATCTTTGGGGGGATCACTTTCAACAGAAGATGATTTAGGCCTACGGCCAAATCTTCGAATGTATTGGTGATAAAATACATTGATTCTTTTAAACACATTTACACATTATCGACAAGCTTCACGAGCAAAGAAGATGCAGTGGTATCCTTTATTATACACCTTGAGCCGTTAAAACTGATGAAAGACAAGAGACAAAAACATATGGGACAGATGGTAAAGAGCATATCAATTAAAAAATGTCTATAAAAGCACAGATATTGTTAGTTTTATGTTTTATTTTGGCAAAAATTGATAATAGTTCTCTCATAGACTATGTATAGTGAATCAACATTTCGTTGAAATTCCAAAATCCAATTTCTTGTACACATATCCATTTATTCTATTGAAATGTAATTTTGATGTTGATTTATCAGATAAGAAAATAACACTTTTTTTTCTATAGTACGTTAAAAACACGGTCAGAGTTGCAAAACGAGATTCCTTTGGCAGACTCTGATAGGAAGATAATTATTTGGAAAAACAAAATATTTTAATTGTGAGTAAATCAATTTTTATAGTGAATTTGCCAATGTAGGAATTAATTTTGTAGATCAACTATACAGGCAAGATGGGCATAAAATTACTTGAAACTGTATTAAAAACAGAAGAGTTCCCAATACCTCGATTAGCAGATGATTTGGGTGATGAATGTCATTCCTGTAAGAATTGTAAATAAAACAGACTTTCAGAGGAAGCAACAATGTATTTAATGAATGATCCTGTTACCTTAAGTTAATATACAATCGAAATAGTTAGCCAGAAAATAACAGAAAATATGTTCAGCTAGCCTCGAAAAGAATCTTATTTTTCACTTGTCTTTAATATGCAGATTAACTTATGGCGAGAGTAGTATCAGTAACCATTTGAAATAACTGTTGATACAAAACGGCGAAATTTTCAATCGAAGATTCTGCATAATATTATGGTCACAAACGGTAACCTGTATGAAATAGAAATACTAAGTTTTCACAACTCTTTCAACATGTAACTATATTTTGGATAAAGATGTTATATAACAACATGGGGTTGTAAATTAGATTTGTATAGTAGACTGGAATCATGGAAAATAATCCTTGGAGACCAAACTCTTTCATGTCTTGCCAACTTCCTTATTCTTCTCGGTAAGAGATTTATCCACATCGTTCGTTATACAAATACGTATGTAGAATTTATGAATTTATTGCATACAAAACATCTGTACAAGTTTATACAGAGAAACGAATATAATATCGCAAACAGAAATAACAAGCATAATTTGCATATTCAGAAATGGAGAAGTTTCTTGAGACTTGACGTAGGCCCGATGAAAAGGTGATGTGTATTTACTTTTTCTCTTGATTTAATGAGTGAATTTTAAGCTTTTTAGACTCCTATTTAATAAATCTAGTTTTTGTGTGTGTAATTTCCTGTTAGACTCTAATATAAAGTTTGCAAACAAGTGCGGATGCTCTGCCTCTTAAAAATTATATATGTAATCTCACAATGCGAGTATAGTCCGATCGCCATTCTTACTATCCCATCAAATAGTCTAGGAATTAGTATTTATTTAAGAAAATGTAAGACATATACTAGGGTAGACCTATTACTGTATAGACTGTATTCGTCATTTACAATGGCGCGAACAAATTGTTGTTTATTTTTTATGTCGTCTGAAGCAGTGTCTTACAGTCACCGATGCGCATGCACAGAAAACATCTCAGTTGTGCATGATTTCGATCAACTACTGTTATTTATTTGTGGGGCTCATTTACAAGCATCGCACAAACATTATTTTGCATTTTTAGTCAACAAAAAATTTTTTCAAAATTTTTACACCAAATTTAAAGTGATCCTCATTATTGTTAGCAACAAAGGAACATCTCAGCGAGTGTATTTTGACCAGTTTTGCGCCCTTTTTGTAAAACCTCTTTTGCCGGCTGCAGGCAGATTGGTTTTCAAGCAATACGATGAAAATCAAACTGTTTACGGTAGCATAAATCAAAAGCAGTATTTTCTTTAAACCCTCCCTCGAAAACGATAGGAATAAATTGCGAGCGCATTTACATTGCATATTTTTGTGTGGTTTTTTACCTGGTTGGAGGTGAAGTGTAAGGAAAATTCAAGGACATCGAATACGTTTTGAAGGTGCCTTAACTCAATGCATGCTTTCGTATATGACGTGAACTGGTCAAATGTGGTCTTATAGCCATCAATCTTCGTTGAACGATTGATTTGTTTGACGTAATTCATATCAATATGGCCTTCATTTTGAACGATGTAATACGCAGTGACGCTTCTATAATTTTTCACACGGTCCGGCACTATTTAATGGAGAATAATGTACACTCGGGACTGAAGTGCCATTCTTGTCTTAGTACGCTGAAATATATCAATAAAAGATGGAATGCAACCAAGAGAAAATATCATTTAGGCGGATATTTTCCTGCCAATGCCATTAGAAACATGACTGAAGCTTGGAAATTGGAGTCAAAAACGCAGCGTGTACACTTCACTTCACTTCTGAAAGTGAAATTTCTTGCCAATTGTTGTGAGTGATAAGAAAGCTATAATAACTTCTACGCCCACGAGTGCGGTGTTCTTTGCAGACATTTTACTAGCAGACAGAAAAGACTTAGTGCAAGTTTGTATTCGAATACAGGTCTAGGGTGTCTTGAACAACTTTCAGAACCAGTTTTCCTTTATGCCTCCTTCCTAAAAGGTCGCATGGTCCATATCTACAGGTATTTGAAGTACTGGCGGATTTCGACACGGAGTAGTATCTGTTTAAATTCCTTCAGGTAGGTTTTCAGCAACTGTATTACCGATGTATCTACAAGATCGCGATTTGCATGAAAAGTGGTATAAAAAAGGCCCAAGTCTTCTCTTACAATATGCTGAAACCACATTTACATCCACATTTACGAGCGGAACTTTGAAATTATATTTGAATTTCAACAATGACTTATAATTCCTAGATCAACAAGCATTTTTATTTATTCTGATATTAAGATTTCACTAAATATCTCAAAATGGAGGCAATGGTTGGAAATATTATAAGTGCACTGAAAGTGGAGAGGGAGATGTTAAGACAAGGTATATTTTAAGTTGTGTTTTAGTCGTCGTGAGTATAACTTTAAGAAAACTTGTACATGCATGTGTGATTTACATGTCTTTGCTTAGAATATCAATAGCAATCTCAATTCCACTATATAGTTCCCGTACAACTCACTGATACTGCTTCCAAGAAGTCCTCCAGGTGAGAATTCATGAGTAAACACAAGGCATTACAATGTTCGCTTCTTGTAAGTTTACATATCTTCTGCAACAAGATGAAGTTTTGTTTACAGGCGAACATCATCAGAATTTACTGACAGTGACGTTAGTTTGTTGTAATAATTGATGCTGTGTGCTGTATATTGCCTTGATTGTCGGGCATCCCTAGCGCCGTCTTGCGCTGAGAATGAAGTCCGATTTCTAAGGCAGAGTCTTACGTTGGTTCGGTGTTTATTCACTCCACGGCTGTTGTTAATATTATCGCGTCATATTTTCCGAAAAACTTTCCAGTTTAGGTTAAGCGCCTGTATCGTGTCACTGATTCCAGCGATAAGATATTGCAAAATTATAGTCCTGGCCTATGCTGTCGGCAAGTTTTGTCGTCACTCAACCGCCAAGTCCCTTACTGACAACATGAATATCTCGTAGGCTTATTAATAGATTGCTTATACCAAACAAGGTCATTCTCTTAAAAGACGACAAATACAGACATACTCTCATAATTGTTTCGCAGGCTCCAGCTTTCTCATTACATATAGTGTACATTAAAAAAATCAGGATACCAGCATACTTGGGTTAAAACAATAGCTACAAGATTTTCTTAACAACACAAAAATAGACTTCAAAGCTAAGAAGCCTCATTGTTGTGCGCGTATGACACGTACTTTCTAGAGGTAGCGGTCCTGGAGTACAATTTAGTTTCCCAGGGCGTTTCTGTCTACGGAGGGAGGTGTGACTTCCTAACGCAATTAGACTATGGCATGTACTTATTGCATTTTAAGTGTGCCATGCACGTCATATACCTTTTGTTTCTCACAACATGAAATACAAGAAGTAAGAAAACCCTCGCAAACTATATCGTCATCTCATGAACTTATTTTCGAGATTTCCCGTTCACTCCGCTTCTGTTTCAATATTAAAACCTTGCTCCGCTTATTGCCTACCCATCAAACATGC
>LD353206.1:241838-257282 GCA_001465055.1 Ptychodera flava
CCAAGTTTGAATGAAATCGCTTCTTGCATCTCTGAGATATCTGTGTGAACGGACGGACGCACGCACACACGCACGCACGCACGCACGCACGCACGCACGCACGCACGCACGGACATGACCAAACCTATAAGTCCCCCCGGACGGTGTCCATGGGGACTAATTAAGTAAGTGTTTTTCGTTCTTCACATTGTTAAGTCTTGCATATGTTGTCTTCAACTCAAAACGTTTGTTTTCCGCTACAATTTCACTTCTGTAAAACCTTCAAATGTGCATGTGGTAAAAATGTAATATTGTACGAGTGTGTCGTTGGTTTTTGTAGGCGCATCTCTAGCCTCAATCACTGAACACTCTCTGTCTGTAGGCTCTGGCCTTTACCCTGTCAAGAATTTGCCATTGTCTTTGCTTCCTCGGAAGTGTATAGTGTCCCCTGATCTCGCCTTTCGTCCTAGGTACGCATGCGCAACACATCACACTATTTCTTTTTTTGTCTTTTTGCGTTCCGGGGTCGGGATCAACTTGCCGCCGTCCTTCATTAATTCGTAAGTATCATGTATTAATATTACTATGTAAATATGGCATCGATATTATCAGTAACCTACACTTATAATTTACATGAAGATTCGGATCGAGATTTATATTGCTGAGAATTGAAAATCACTGGCTGTAGTATCACGCTGCTGTAAAATGCAGATAATAATAAGAGCGTATTGCAATTTGTAATATACTTGAGAACAGGTCTCTTCGCCGACTATGTGATGCATCGTCACAGCGATCAAACTGTGCATTTACAGATGAAGTTCGTGTTCCAAAGTCGCTAGCATGCAGTGTTGCTCTATTCTGTGCAATAAATAACTTCCATAAATTATGCAGGTTCAAGTAATGTTGACGTCGCGTGATATTCGCGGAAATAAGCACGAACGCCTAGGTTCATAGTGGAGGTAGCAGTTATTAGTTCATTAGATTAACTGTCTTTTTGCAAGGAAGCATGACTTATGTCAACTGACCAGTTGTGTTATCATTCCTGTGCATGGAGGGTAACCGGGTGGGCATGAAAGCCACAGCTTTTGAATTGCTATAGATTTCCACTCGTTGAGTGCAAAAGTGATATGTTTACCTTTGTTATCAGTTCAAAGTCACACCTCCCGAACCTTTGAAGTTTCAAAGTAATCAAAAACCGAAAGCAATGTCATAATATTGAGCAAAGTATTGGGCAGAAAGCGGTACCTTTTTCTCATCTTCCTTGTAGGGATTCGATGAAAAATGTCTGCTAATTTTTTTTGTTTTTACCCAAAACATTCACCTGGTTCCAAAACCTACAACATTTCGATGTCCGTACATTTTGGTGCGGCAGACGGGCAACCACTTTTGTTTGATTAATTAATTTTGTAGTTGCCACGTCATCAGGGGCAGCCGGCAACCCAACACCATCGGTCTATACATCGTTACCTTTATTCATCGAGTGTCTAATGTTCAGTACTTCGTCTTTGCTACATGTACCAAAGTTACAACTGGATAAAACAGAAATGGCATAGGTTAATGTACGTTCGAATATTCAAGCACCCGCATTATTAAAATGTTCTATTTCCTCAAACAGTGTCAGATTTCGATGGTGGTAACAACATGGCCTAACAGGTTTGTCTCTGTACATATGCATAGGCAGTTCGTAAACAATCCAAAATGACGCGTTGGTAGCGTATATGTTTGCAGTAAAATGTCACGTCTGACTCTGCTTGGACTGAACAATATCAGCAAACAGAAATAATGTATTGTACTCGAAATAATTTCTAAATGAGGACTTTATAATTTTTCCCGGGATAGAATGGCCAAAGCACTTAAAGCGTTGAAGCATTATCGAAATAAATATTTCAACGGACTTAAGGGAGCGTTCAGTTATTACGGCCGGGGGTGGGCCGGCAAAATCCACAGGGGTGTTACCTCAAATTTGAAAACTGCAAAGGGGGTTCATGTATTTTTCAAACAGCTCAGAGAGGGGGGTCAGTTAATTTTCATAAGTATCCGACCCGTCAAAAAGCAGTTTCAGTGTTCAGAAATATTCTGGGAGATAAAAATGATTCGCTGCATGATTTCATTCTCTGAAGTCATTTATAAACTGTAAATCTGAACAAAAGTGTCATTATCTGTCACATGAACATCTTGACTTGGCATCTTTGAGGCTTGTCTTATTGTAAATCGAGTTCATTGAGGGTAATGAATAATTCCTATTACTGACATATTTGAGGTATAGCAAGTTTTGTCAGGGAATTATTTAACAATTACCTGTACACTACTAGTACCACAAGAAGTTAAATAATACTTTTAGGTGAAATTCTAATATCATAATTGTTGTCAACATCTGAACTTTCAAATACCCTTTTTGAATCAAGTACTTTTGTATCAATTATCAAACACCTTTAAAAGCACAAATTAAATTAGTTTAGCACTGTAAAAAATTCTTCATAGATTTCCCATAGACTTCGGTGTATAGTTAATCAACATTTCGGTGAGATTCCAAAAAATTCAATTTCTTGCACACATATCAACCTTTAACTATCTTAGTCTAACTAAGTACTTTAAAATGAATTATCAAACGTCTATAAATACACAGTCTTAGATAGTTTTGTATTGGAAAAAAATTATTCAGTTTCCTCATAGATTCCAATGTATTGTAGATGAACATTTTCAGTGAAATTCCAAAATCAGATTTCTTGTACACATAATATGCACCTATAACCATCATATTCTAATCAAGTACAATTATGTTAATTTGTTAATTATCTAACGTCTGTATATGCTCAAGTATAGCAAGTTTTTCATTTAAAAAACAAATTATTCACAATTTTATAATAGACTCCCATGTATAATATATGAACATTTTTGGTGAATTTCTAAAGTCATTTTTTTTGTCCACATACCATTAATTTATAACAACCCTATTCCAATTAAGTAAATTTATGTCAGTTTTCAAATATCTATAAATGCACATATATAGTTTTGTATTTAAAAAGTATTACATAGTTTTCTCATACACTACCATGTATAGTGAATCAACATTATCAGCTGATTATCAATTAAATCAAAATATCAAAATTTTGTACACACATGCTTCCGCAAAAATATTGCGATCCATCTGTAATTTTTGTCCAATCACTTTTAGGGGTAATTTCAGAATTGTAGCAAATAAGAAATGGAAATTTGAACATTAATACCTTGGGAGTTTGTAAGGAGTGTCATTTATGAGAAACTTTTTTGTGGGGAATATACTCCCTCCCCCGAGGTGTTTGTGTGTGCAACTTTACTCAAGCAATGTGTGTGGGGGGGGGGGGTCATAAAATTTTTGTCATCTTAAAAGGGGGGCATCAATTTTTTGTGCAATTGGTAGGGGGGTTCACTTAGTTTGACTGATGCGCAGGAAGAATTTGCCGGCCCACCTCCAGCCATAATAACTGAACGCTCCCTAACGTATGGAAGAAGTATAAGCTTATGAGCATTCAGGACCGGGAAAAACGAGAAGCTAGCTTTCGAGCAATGTTTGGAAATCTTCAGGTCAAGAACAATACAACCGTTTTCAGAATTAGAGCGCGAAGCCACTGCAGTGAACTGCAATAAAACTGCTTACACTAATTAGTTTCAGCTGTAGCCGTGGCCACTTTGGTGTTGAACAAGGCTACTTGATAAAGACCAAAAAGTCTGCGTGTACAAAGGCGAAACTAGCTCTGTCTGAGGCTCGAGTTGTAAATGAGAGTTTACGATTGGCACCCTGTGTTCAAGATTAAGATACAATGTAACATTACCATGCACTGGTCCATGTACAAATCTTTTTTATTTCAACTTCCCCAGACAAACTGTCTGCATGGGACAAAGAATGTTGTCGACGGCAGGCTGGCTACAGCTGAAACTAATTAGTGTGAGCAGTTTTATTGCAGTTCACTGCAGTGGCTTCGCGCTCTAATTCTGAAAAGGGTTGTATGTTTGCGGGTTCTTGCTGTCGGATCGAGCGATGGTACGTGATATAATTTGTTTGTAGGTATGCTTCCTCACTGTAACTACAGTGACGTAGGCGGTGACCTCTCAACTTACAAACACAAACTGAGATATTGTGACCGGCATCCGCGCCCCTAGCTGCAGTACAGTAGCTCGAGGTTTTGCCTGGGTATTTGGGTCAGACGGCGAAACCAGGCAAAACCTCGAGCTATGCAGCTAGGGGCGCGGATGCCGGCCACAATATCTCAGTTTGTGTTTATAAGTTGAGAGGTCACCGCTGTGTCACTGTAGTGACGTTCTGCAGTGAGCCTCGACCAACAGTTTTACGCTAGCAAAATGGCGGTCTCTGGGTAGTCATGTCGGTTAAAGCTACAGAAAAGGTGATATTTAAGTGCATTTTAAGCGGATTTCTGGTGAGTCCCTACTAACCAAGTTGTCGATGAGTGTTGGCAATTTGTAATTTGGATGGAAGCTTTTCGAAATATCGCCGAACAAAGTTGCGACACGGGTGCTGTCGGGCGTAACGTGGACATTAGTCTACGCAGTTTCCCATAGCTGTGGTGGCGAGGTTTAAATCGTAAAAGTCAAAACCAGCCCGTAAAACGCATGAATTCCGTCTGAAAACACCACAGCTATGGACCCACAGCTAGGTAGTGACATGACCCTTAAACAGAACATGCAGCGCACTAGCATACTACGGAGTATATGAACAAAGGAACAGAGAGATCGCAATACCTGTAGGCTTATCTCGCTTATAATATAAACTTAAATCGTAATATTTTCAAAGTAAGATACAAGATTATTGCTGACTACTTGATTAATATGGCATTACTGATGGTGTTTAAAACAGTGATTTCTATTATAATTTTACTCACTGTACAAAAGATAGTGCTGAGGTTTTCGGCAGATGGAATTCTACTTATTGCGACGGTGAAACCCTGTGACAACACGCTGCCCGATGTCACTCTCAACTGGCTACGCATATGTTACATCCTCGCTTCTCGAAATATACTAGTAGTTGTCAATATGCAGTGTTGCAGGTGTAGGTGCCAATCACTTGAGGTTGATTCACCGTCATGTCTTACCTTTTACCATTGCACCATCTTCATCAAATGTGCAATTGAGCCGTTTTAGTACTTGAACGGAAGGATCAAGTAGAACGCAAACCTGTGTGGTTTGGATGTTATCATTGCCCATGATCTAAAAAATTTCACCCGAAAGGCGTTGTAAAGTAGTGTTCAGAAATGTGACTAAATTTTGAGGCCTTGGGCAATTAATATCGTGAAAACCTCCCTTCATCTCTGAATATCCTAGCCTACACCAAAGGACAGTCAGAGAAACCAGAATTGCGATAAGCCCCGACCAAAAAGAGTCGAAAGCTGTGGTTTTGGTAGCCATGCCTTGAATGTTTATATCCTATTGCATATGGTTTGTTATATTATAGACCGTCATAGGATTACTCAGGGCTTTCGTAAAAGTAAGTCTTGTTCAATCTTCCCGCCATTTGCAACAGTAAGCTCTTGGCACATTAACGAGTGTCGAGAGACACACATCTAGAAAGTATATAAAATATTTCTCTATCATTCGCCTACTATTTGCAAAACTGTCTTACGTGTATTCACTTAAACTAGAAATACATACTCACAATACTACAGCGGATCTTTTGTGACAGCTTAATGAATGAAGTACTACTGATCATGATTTCAATTACGATGGCGTTGCACTTAACCAAATAACTTTCTTCAAAGCAATATTTCTTTAAGAATGTACAGTTAAGTATTGTAGCAATGGTTACTCAAAGAATGAAGGCGTTACATAATTGAATAAAGGGGTAACATAGTTTGGGTAGAAAATCTCAATTTCGGTATTTATGATAAACATTGAAGTAAAAAAACAAATCTTTCGAAAAAGTTAATACTCGAGCTTAATTCTGATATGTCGTTATACTTGCTTAAGGCAAGTATCTTAAATGAGTGGTTTTATATGAGTGTTCTTATCATTTGTGGATAGTGACTTTATTTGACTCATTTTTTGAAAATGACAATGTCTTCCTCATCTGAGTCAAGAATTAATTGACCATCTTTCTCGTAACAACATTCTTCCCGAAAGAATGCCATAAAGTCACTCAGCGCGTCCTCTGTAACATGTTTTCTGAAGTCAATAATTTGAACAAAAAAGTCAAGCAACATATTTCCATCTTTCGAGTATTCTTTGAAACATTCATCGACCGAGCAGTAGCTCTTCCTGTACTTAGTGATGATTTCTACATCAGGGAGACTTCGTTGAATCATATGGCGAAAGGAGGCTGATCCTGGACATTCCCGCGTTCCAAAGTTCATCTCCATTGCCTTCGCATTAACCATCTCTTGAGGACCTTGGTATAAAGAAAAAATGACCAACGCTATATTTATGTTTTAACCGCTGATACAGAAACTGATCGGAATTTCACTATCTCGTTCCACGCATAACATAATTACAAATGAGAAACTGGCGCTGTGTGGGGTTACCTTTAAATGTGCGACATTATTATAGATTTACCGTCGAGAACGACATAATTTCCATGCGCTAAATACATTACAACTTTACCGAGGCCCGTTGGTTGTTTCCAAGCACCACAAGGCAGGTACCCTTGGTGAATGGCTGTATGTATTTACTTTTGGACGGTTTCAAACGACCCATAGGAAGATTGCTGGGATACGCCACGAGCTATTTCCCTCTTTCTCAAGCTGTAAGATGTGTATCCTATGTCTCGCTTCCTATTGGTGTTTGAAATTGGAAGAAAATTGATTCTGCCATTGTAAGAAAATGATTACTATCGGGTGCTTTTCAGTCCCAATGACATATAAAAAATATTGAGATTATCGCCAATATACCCTAAAATAAGCACATTAGCGCTGCATGTAGCTCTCTGCTCCGCTTTAAGTGATATGCTGTACCTATGTCCTTGTGTACTTTACTGTATTTAAGTAATTCACTTCCTTGTCACATTCTTTGTACAATTAATTATACAAATAATTATTTTAATTTCGAGGCAAAATAGTCGAACACATACAGCGGTCAGCACCAGATAACTTTTTCTTGTACGTTTTAAACGATCTCTGTCTGCTTATCATCATAGCAGACGCAAATTCAACAGCATCAGTGTGTAACTACAGAGAAATAAATATCTAATAAAATTGACAAAACTATGTTCGAAAAGACAACTGTCTTTCTTAATGTTTTCTCAATTTGAACATGTATGAGTAGTCTGGCCATAACTGGTGAATTTTTCTGGGAAAAGAGCGAGCTGTATGTTACATTAAACTCTAATTATTTTATTTTATTAATGTTTTTTAAATATTTTAATGTATTTCAGAAAAGATAAAGAATGGGTGTAAGTACAAAACTATCACAATGGCAGTGTTTACTTTAGCTACATACATACATACATACATACGTACATACATACATACGTACGTACGTACGTACGTTCGTGCGTGCGTGCGTGCGTGCGTGCATGCATGCATGCATGCATACATACATACATACATACGTACGTACGTACGTACGTACGTACCGTACGTACGTTCGTGCGTGCGTGCGTGCGTGCGTGCGTGCATGCATGCATGCATGCATACATACATACATACATACATACATACATACATACATACATACATACATACATACATACGTACGTACGTACGTACGTACATACATACATACATATATACATACATACATACATACATACATACATACATACATACATACATACATACATACATACACAATCATGCAAGCTCAAAATAAATATTTATGAACAAAGACATACTTACCAGCAATCATTGTGTTAACCAGGACTCCTTCTTTTCCGAGATGATCATAAAGAATCGCGAAAACACTCGCATGATGTGTAATGTGGTAAGCGCTGTGTATCGCGTGAATGATATCGAAGTTGACCTTGACTTGAGCTTTCTTTACATCTTTCAGGTACAGCGCTTGTCATTTTAGTGTGGAGTTTCAGGGTTTGGCATACACGGATTTTTTGTTTGGCACAGCCAAGGTTTACAGTTCGACACAAAGAAATACCAGACGGAAATGCAACATTTTATCCAAGACAGACGACACGTTTTCATTTCTGTCTTCGTCTGAGAATGCCGCACAGTGGAGTGTTGTTGCATGAAAATTTAAGCGAGTTGTTTTAACGGTCACAACTGTCGGTCTGAACAGAAAAAGACCCACGTTTGATCGTCGTATCTTCGTATAGCTATCGCCTTGGAGTAATCTATCGAAATAATGCAAAATACACGGGGAAGAACCTACACCCGTGGAAAGGCAACCAGCAGTGATCTCCGGCAATAAGTAGTTCACGAAATAGAGGAGATAGGTGGTGATAAGGCGACTGGTTTTGTACCTCGTGGATCATATGTACAAACAGCGAAGAAATTGCGATTGGCAGCAACGACCGTATTAAAAGAAGATTTGGGTACATTTTTGCAAGACCGGTTCAGTAAATCCCCCTAGAAACTATCGCCGTGGTCGACAAAGAGTGTTCCTGGACGTTGAAGTTGAGTTCATAGAAGCCATCAAATCTGAGAAGCTCTCCGTTAAGGACCGTTCAGTTTTTACGGCCTTGGGGGTCGGCAAAATCTTGTCGCCGGTGTTCAAAAAAATATAGACCCCCCTGCATTTTTCGTGAAAAAAGATGACCCCCCCCCCCTTTGTCAAACGAAAAAATTTGATGACCCCCCTCCCCGGATGAAAAATAACCAAAACACATATGTCAAATTTACCCGCACGGTTTGGATTTGAACTCCGGTACGCGGCGCACTTTATTCGTGTAGCAGAGATGCCAGTGCACAAACTTCTTAGCCACATCCATGCAAACGTCTGTTAATTAGGACTCGTGGTACGAGTCCAAAAGGGTTGTGTAAAATTGTCTGCGTTTTCCCCTGTATTGGACTTGGACTTGGTACTAGACTCATGCTTGTTTATTGCAATGAGTTCAATCTGTGCCTGCCTATCTGCGCCGCTGCTCTCAGAGAGCAAAGTTGGCGGGAACAAGTTTTCATGTGCAAGTTTTGATGAACACTGAATACACAGGTGGTTTCCGTTATGGAAGTCAAACCTGGCTACACCGAGTGAGTGTTACCCTTCAGGGTACAATACAAATAAATGTTTAGTCAATTTCATAACAAATAGCTTCAATTTTTGCATTTATTTTAAGATTCCCGGTAAAAATCACTCCCTTTTAGTGCAAATCACATCCCTTGATGTTAAATGGAATAGTCTTCCGGTGTGTTTGACCGAGACTGCGAAGGTTTGAACCAATCATACGCCTGTATCGGGAAAGATTACTGTCACTCTTAGGTAAAAGTTCTGCTACAGTGTTATAGCTCCGTAACATTCTGCATGATAAGAGAACGTGCGGCAATCGACGCATCCTTTGATGTTTGTTTGTCGGAGTACAACAACTTGTACGTTACAGTCAAGAAACCCGTGTGTGCCAAACCCTGAAACTCCACACTAAAAAGACAAGCGCTGTAATTTTCAATCGTAGATTGGTTGAACTCAAAGTTTACACTTTTCCAGTGTCCCTGTTCCTGCTTCGATGCAACCAGTGATTTGAACTTTTCTATTTCATCTGCATCAGGTTCCACTACGATGTAGTTGATGTGGAACTGCTTGTTGGTCATCATATCAATGACTGGAACGTCAGCATCGCCTGTGTAGTAGCAAAATGCCGATATTGTTTCCACATTGAATTAATATTGTGAAGCAAGACGAGAAACACACTAACATCAGTTGAATGACACTTGTCCCAATATATGTGTGTCGTAAATTGTACGTCAAGACTGTCCTCATAAGGCCAATTCATTACACTTGCTTAATTTTAGGGAACGTGGCAGGAGGAAGGGGCAGTCACTTGTGAGAAATTATAACCATGGGTGTTTTTGCTTCAGAATATGATATTCCAAAATGTTTTAAACATTATAGAAACTTGGAAGGCAAAATAATGACTGTTCATAACTTTCCTCTTGTTACCGTTTGAAAATCGTCTAGCACTTGTCTTTCCCTCTGCATAATATCGGCCAGGAAATCTCCCTTCTCCTCCCCCCCCCCCACATAAAAATCTTTCATCAGCACTCTCTAAAACAAACGTTCCCAATATCACCTCAAAATTGTCACATGCTTGTTCCAAGCTTGCGACAGGGTAGACCCTTGAAAGCAGAATTTAGAGCCTGCTGATGAGAAAATTCCCATCCAAACGTTTCCACACGCTGATAGCGAAAAGAGGCCAGTACATTAACCACTTACGAATAACTTTTGGCACGATCATCTTTGTTGGTTACCGCAACCTCACTTGGTAAAGGCGCACGAAGTCTGATTCAAAAACAGCATCAAGAGAAGTGAAGTTGTATGCATCAATTTTGGTGGCATTTGATTGGGCCTTTCGTTTTGTGCCTGTATATTCAGTTCAACAAATATTGGGATTTAACATTCTTACAGAAGCATGTTGTTTGATCAAATAAATGTGTCCTACATCTCCATTGTAATGTACTTACACATATTACAAAAGGTCCTTGCTCTGTTTGTACAATCTTTCAAACAAAGTGACATGTCCGAAATCCGCTCCCTCTTTAAGAAAAAGGCGAAATATATACCACATAATATCATTACATACCTTCCCTGTCCCGATGGCTAGTACCTGCAATGAATCTTTCTTGACTTGAAGGGTATCAAATATAGCTTTGAAGTCTGCCTGTCGCTCATCCGCAGAGTGTAAACGATACTTTTGTAAGTGCAAAGTCTATTGAAATATTCCTTTGGATGGTGCTTCAACATTTTAGTATCTTTTTCCATTCCATCCTGGAAAGAAAAATATGCGGAGCCTATAAGAATCAGGAAATAATCTAGAGTACGATGCGTCATTCCGTTTACTTACATTTTTAAAACTCTTCGTCCAAGACTACGTAATGTAAATAACCAACTCTGGCGTGGTCATTTCCAACACACCGCCATTTATGCAAAGCCAGCACTGTTTCATCAAGACAGCGTTCGACGATAGAATGTCAGCTGTGACATTTCATTGTGAAAAGAACAGTGACAATTAAGTTTACTTTTTTTTGACGGTTTCCGAACTACATTCGCAGCTTTTGACGTCGCGAAAGAAAATAGCTACTACCTTTCGGTTAGTGTTACCGACGCCAAACATTTGAACGGTGTTGCAATAGGAAATGTTTGTAATTGAGAAATAGAAAATTGAAGCCTATGAAGTTCGACATGGTTTGTACATACAGCAAAAAAGGAGATACCGAACACCAATTGCACTATGTGGACTAAGGTAACGATGGTATTACACTGTGGTGTGACGTCTCCTACGCCCGTTGACAAGGGGGTGACAACCAGGCTTGACAAGAAGACTTCAAAGAAATTAGACGTACATGTAGGTGGTGCTCTCCACCACACAACCATGTATGAACTTCGAAATGTGGAATATTTTAATCATACGATACTTGGTGCAAATTTCAGCTCATGTGTTCACACACATGAGCTAAAATCGCATCGATGTCTGTCAGTCAGTGCGTCGATGTGCCTGTCTGTTGGCGTTATATCTCAAGAAAGGCTGGTAGGATTGGAATGAAATATCGTATGTAGATATTGTTTGGAAATGGCAAGGACTATACAGTTTTGGTTGGTGTGGCTTGCATATTTTATGCTATTTTAATAATTAATGATTATAAAAAAGCGGACATACATTTAAAACGGCTGCATAAAATTGTATTACTTTTGTTTAAAATTATGATCACACTAGGATATATGAGTCGTGATAAACACTGAAGGATGACATGAAAGTTAGTTACTGAATTTCATGTTTGAGGAATATTACTATGGATAAATATCTAGATTCACTTGAACAAAGTTGATGAAATATGTTATGTCCTTTGAAGATGAACATTTTTTCAATACAAAACTATATCCGTACATTTAGATATGTTTGACAATTGATATGATTGTACTTCAACAGAATATGGTGACTAGAAGGACATTTGTCTACAGGAAATTTGATTTTTGAATTTCACCCAAAAGTGTCGTTTCACTGTACATTGTAGTCTGCGGCATAAACCCACTCACACTAACACAGTAGTAAACAGCAACACAAAATCTGACAGTGGAAAGTTCATTATAAGTGAATCCTCGTTTATACAAAGATACTCAGTATAAACAAAAGTTATGTAAATACGCACAGCCTGGTTTAAGCATGGGTGAATAGACAATGCCATACCCATGGGAAAATGATCCCTTCCATATCACATTATGCAAGCTCCAAGCTTGGCGCTTTTTCCCATGATTCAAATTACATGGGCAACTTCCTGTACTATTTTTATCTTTTTTTGTGAAAAATCTTGCGAGTTATAAATGGCGAAAATAGCTTTTCCGGGGTAAGTGACCACAAAGCTAGCACATATGTAAAAATCATCCTTGGTGAACTTCCCCTTTAAGGACTTGGTTTTAGTTTTTCTTTTTGGGGTGTCGTTACCATTTAAAATGTTTTCTAGGCACTAACGCCTCTGTTCTTGTGCAAGTAGGCCATTTTTCCAGCTGTTGAAATGAATTTTGACAGAATTACACCGCAAAATAAGGCTAAGCATGCGTTTTAAAAAATTCTCAATAAATTTTGAGATATGGCAGGAATAAGAATGAAAATTGTACGAAATTATAAAGTAGACTTTTTGCCATTTCAAAACATAGTGTTTGTTTCACGGCTGACCAAAGCCATGGCTGGGAGTGTGAAGGAGTATGTCAAGTATCACTGTGTAAAATTTCAGGGGATTTTGAGCAAATTTGTAGTGGCTCAATCTTTTCAAAAATATGCTGTGCTAATCTGCATATCTATGACGTCACGCGTTCTATGACCGGCAACCATGCGTCTGCTTGGTTTGAGTGCCTTTGTTTTGCATCTTCGGGTCAATAAGTGCACAAAAGCTCTTATTTTCGTGGATTTGACAAATTTTCCTTAGCAACCGTTGCCTTGATACTTGAATCCTTCAGTATCACCTTAAAGGGTTGATTTCGGAGTTTCAATATATCATGGAATTATATAAAAAAGTATTTTTATATATTTTTCTTATTTCTAAGTGACATAAAGAAAGTCATTGAAACTTCTCATTTATACAGTACTCCAGTCTTTGTGTTTATTTTTTATCCAGATGAGTTTTGTACATCTCTTTCCTGAAAACTTGTCAGATATCAACAGCAGTGTCTGCAACAGCAAAAGGGATAACCTTTCGATGTATGCCAGCTTTCAGTTTAACATAGTAGGTTGCACTAAATCATTGCCTTACCTCAGCCAAAGCCTGATAAGATTGTTCATTGCCATCAGAAAGCTAAATTCACAAGAAGACAAGCCTACATTGAGTTTGCAAGGCAAACTGTTCATGTGACAGATAATTATACTTAATTCAGATTTACGGTGAAATCATCATTCAGAGAGTGAATTCATGCAAATAATCTTTATTTCCCAGAATGTTTTTGAACACTGAAACTGCTTTTTGAAGGGATGGATACTTATGAAAATCAAGTGAACCCCCTCCCTTGAGCTATTTGTAAAATACATGACCATCCCCCCCCCCCTTTGCAATTTTCAAATTTAAGGTGACTCCCCTCCCCTGGACTTTGCCAACCCAATCCCGGCCATAATAACTGAACGCTCCCTTGAAGTGCAGTGGTCGTCGCGCTGCGCACGCGCGACTTTTTTGTCGCGCTGCGCACGCGCGACTTTTTTGTTGATAAACATAATTTTTTGTATACATAAGTCTTTTCAACTTCCATCGGAGTGAGATGGAAGCGGTCCTTCAATTTGTATGCGGCTCTGTAAGACTCAAGATCATGAAACATTTAAATATTAAGATCGGAGACAAACTTCAGTGGTGTATTTCTATTTAAAAACTCATGTAAGGCTTCGAACATTCAGACAGTATGTCGCTGAGTTTACTGTCACTGTGAACATGGAGCTACTAGAAGGGTAGCTCCATATTGTGAACAAATATGGTTCGATCGCGCGCGGTCACATTAGTTGTACACAAATGTTATGTACATTACAGCAATAAAATATCACTGAAATAATCGACATAGTATATACATTTAGGCCAGCAACAAGCACAGTGCCTCACATAAAAAGCAGATGTGAACTGAATGAGCTCACTTGTTTTAAAACAAGTTCATTAATAGTAGTACGCTTCACTGAACAATCAGATCTCTGTAACTTCATTATATGTAGCAGGTTTCATTAACTTTCGCACGGTACCCTTAGAGTTAAATCACTAATTACAAAACTTTATTTAATATGCGAATGAGGTTTTTATTAAATTGACACTGCTCAATGCTTCATGGGACAATTATATATCTATCAGATCAACATATGTAGCACGTTTCATCAAATTTAATGCTGTACTTTGGAAGTAATATCACTAATAACAAAGTTAATTGCATATGTAAATGAACCCTTAATTAATTTGACACTACTCAATACTTCATGGAACAATTAGATATCTCTCAGATCAACATTTGTAGCACGTTTCATCAAATTTACTGCATTTATTTTGGAGTTATATGACTAATTAAAAAAACTTCATAAAATATGCAAATGAGATATTTATTAATTTGACACTGCCCAATGCTTCTCAGTACAATTAGATGTGTATCAGATCAATATCTGTACCAGGTTTCACCGAATTAGGTGCCGTAATTTCAGATTTATATACCTAATTACAAAGTTCATTAACTATGAAGATGAACCCTTAATTAACTTCACACACTAAATGCTTTACACCACAGTTATATATCTATCGGATCAGTATCTTCAGCAATTTTCATCAAATTTGGTGCATTTATTTCGGAGTTATATGACTAATTACAAAACTTCATAAATATGCAAATGAGCAATTTATTAACTTGACACAGCCCAATGCTTCAGAGTATAATTAGATATCTATCATATCAACATTTGTTGCATATCTCATCAAATTTGGTGCAGGAATTTCAGTTATTTCACTAATGACAAAAGTTCATTAACTATGCAAAAGAGCAGATAATTGACATGACACTCACAGTATCATCATGATGTTCTGAGATTTTCATCTGTTAAAAGTTTCATGAAATTTTGTGCAGTACTTCTTGATGTATGTCGACACTGTCATTACCGTCTCCATTGAGAAACCATTGTACGGAAAAAAAATGATATTGCATAACTTCATTAATATGCAAGCCACACTAACCAAAATCTAATAAGTTCTTGCAAGTAGCATATGGTACCTGTGTACCAAATCTGACTTGCATCTGTTCAGGCGTTTTTGAGTTATCGTGTAAACAGACAGACAGACAGACAGACAGACAGACATCACTACGACATTAGCAAGTGTGTGAACACGTGAGCTAATATATATATATATATATATATATATATATATATATATATAT
>LD353210.1:32454-45755 GCA_001465055.1 Ptychodera flava
TGGGTGGGGGGGGGGCTCATTTTGAAGTTCACGGAGTAAATAAAGATTTTACCGTCTGCAATTTTTGTGAAAATAGTTCCCGAGCGTAGGGGAGGCGGATAGCCCTGCGTACCGTGCTGTGTGTTTCGGGCGTTACACGGCCCCCACCGTGTAACGCCCGAAACACACAGCACGGTACGCAGGGCTAGGGAGGCGGACATCTTGAATTACAAAAGATGTCGTTATACATTGGATTTTTTTTCTGTCGTACTGAATCTTGCGGGATGATCTCAGAATTTTACTCTTAAATTTGAAAGGGAATGGTTTAAACTTTCCCCGAGGAAAGCTAACGCTCAAGAAAAAGCGCCTCTCAGTTATGAGGCTTCTGCTATCTGAAAGAAATGGCGCTGCCACGCAACGCCATCTTGCGTTTTGTTGGACTCTATCGTTACGGCTGTTTTGAAATTCTCAAAGCATGTTTTCCCTAAATATAACTGAAAAATTGTTCCGAAAGATAAGTATTATTTTTTTCTCATTTTTTTTCGAAAGTTTAGAGAATTTGGCATTTGCATAGATGTAACAAATACTGCTAAAGTAACACTTTCAGTCTCTGCCCCTGGCCAGCGAATGGCCGGGAGTTGGAGTTGGCGATACTGTTACCTTTCTTACCTTTGTTTAATTTGTCTACGGGGTCAATATAAAATCTCGAGTGCCCCAATAAGTAAATTTATAGCGTTGCACGATTTTTGCTCTTCAATTTTATCGTACAACGGTGTCGTTAGCGTCTAGTGATTTCATAGGATAGTGTGGGGATAATGTATTCTAACCAGAAAAAAGTCATACATTTACCGATATTAGGTAAATGAAAAATTGAGTCATATGTCTCTTCCCGGGATGCATTGCGCAACTGTCCATATCGCTTCCCCGGATCTGTAATCAGCGTCTTTACAACCCAAGTCAGTTTTTTTTACAAGTAAACGGCAATCTATACGATTGCAAGAAATTGTAAATCCAGTTGACCTGGTTAATCTAATTGTAAATTTGCACTGCTCTTGTACAGCTATCGTGATTTGTTGAGTGCCGTTCATCATAAAACTTCTTCACACGTAGCTTGCATATCTGGAAACAGATAAGGTGCACATAAACGCCCACGAATGAATGCATTTGGAATGCTGGTTGCAAAGCTATACACTTTAAAATGTACTTTTTCACCTGTTGACTAAATTAACAGCTGGTTGGTTCAAATAAAATGCAATTGATGACGTCGTTAAATCTTATAACAGTAACTGGAGAGAGAGAGAGAGAGAGAGAGAGAGAGAGAGAGAGAGAGAGAGAGAGAGAGAGACTTCGTGCCCCTGGCCTGTTGTAAGAGGAACTTTGTAAGAATTTCAAAATAGCGGTCACCAACGTCCCTTTACTTCATTTGCTTAGTCCAGCTTGATTTTGATAGGACGATTTTGTTCGAAGAGGCTTGATATGGTCATACGGCGTCCTAAATACGCTACCCGGTCAGTTTGCCTAACATATGACTGACATGAGCGGATGATGTTTCCTTTGATTTGTAAGTTTGTACTTCATGACAGGTGTGACCATATGTAAAACGATATACTTATCCTGTATCCAACCAGTCAAAATTAGAACTATGTAAAGACGGGTGCATATATGTGTAACATGTAAATATGCTTTTTTAAAGTGGGTCGAATAATAACTGTTCGTAACAGCCCTTTCGCTTCAATTTGAAAATTCCTCCTCCCGTCCGTATCCATTCCCTGCTCCCGCTAAGAAATTTCAACGTTTCTCCTGTCCCCATCAAAACACTCCCCGCTTCAAACGTTTTCCCTACCAAATTTCCACGTACTTTTCTCTTGCCCAGCAGCAAACTTCCACAGCTGGCTGACCGCCTAGGCCTTTATTAAGTTTCCGCTATGAAATTTTTCCCGCTCTCACGCTTTATCGCCTGCTGATATGGATAATATTGCCCGCCCGTGCCCTTCATCCGAGGGAACCCTGCCAAGAAATCGTTTATGAACAGTGTATTGCTCGATCAGTTTCGTTGGATGCCCCTGAAGCATTTTGTTTTGCTTGTTTCTTTGGGGTTTTTTATATAGTTTCTTCATTTACTGCTGTTACATAAAAGGGCAAAGCCTCCAGACAATAAACCGAATCGCTGATACTTAATAAACACCTGTCAAACCCTCGACATGAACGTTGATTGATTATCTTGATACCACTTTTAAGGACTTTAAGGCCACACTAGCTGCGAATGGGTTACAAGCCGATCTCAAAATATCCTCAATCTTCCAAGAGTTTTCTTTGAATAAGACCCATTAATGAATGTAAAAGTGCATAACACTGTCATAAGTGTCGAAAAAGGCATTTAATTCAAAAGTTTTAACATCGTTTCAGAATTCCCGCCATTTTCACAAACTAATAATGTGACAGAGAAAATAAAGATTACAACAACAAAATATTGGCTATCATGTGCTGTGCATACAAGTAACTGATATCATGCATGTTTCTTTTATGATAACGATGTGTGTGCAGGAATTACTGCATTGTTTTGTACTTTTCTGAGGCGCGCCATTTTATGAGTGCGGCACCCGCTTATCTGTTAAAACGTGTAGGCATGGTACAAATCAGCCAGCAGTGATACTTCTATACACGAAAATTTGCAGCTGTTGTGGCTTTAAACGTCGGTATCCCTGCAAGAGCCTACACCATTGTTGGTTCCAGATGCAACATGTTGCATCGATTCGCTGGTTTCGGGAGGAGATAGAGACGGGCGCTAGGGAACAAATAATGGGGTTCAAATGACAGTTGCCGGGCAAGTGACCATAAGATATGACTGCTGCATATGTGGAAAGGTGTGGCAGTGCGACTCTGCAGTACTGTGTGTGGCGTGTCTACTTTACTTTTTTGTACCTGGCGCAATTATATATGTTGCTTACGGGAATGGACCATCTAAATATTATAATTATAAATTTCTTGTTGTAAATCATATAAAAACAATTGTCAATGTGTCACTTTAAGTCATAGTTTTTATAAACAGTAGGTGTTGAAACCACAGGTGTATAAACCCAGGTGACACCAACAAATTTAAAGATTTACAAGTGGCCCATGTTCACATATGGGAAAGGTGGTTGTTACTAAAATTTGACGAAGTTACCCGAAAGTAGCCAGAGGTACCACCATCTTGCATGGGCGACCACTGCGACAGTATTGACGGTGGTTCACCGACATATGGAATACGCATCCTTCTGTATTTGCATCTCTCTTGTATAAACCAGGCCATTTAACCAGAAGAACTGGAACAATGTCATTGAAGTGAGATTGAAGTTTGCCAACATATGTCATGTATGAACGGCAAAGGGTTTGAGAAAGCATCTTACCTTCAGAGAGTGAGAAATACAGTTTTGAAGAATGTACCTCTGGTAAAGTTTTCTACATCGATCCGCGTGGCCGTGGTTTCACTGCGAGGTTCAGAATTGCTTCTGGTGCACCCACCCGTTTGGCAATATATCAATGTCGGTTGAGTGTTCTGTGCTCGGTTTACAAGTCCTTTTCGAGCATGCCAAGGTGTCTTGAGTTAATGCTTAACTTCAAATTGCATATCTTAATCTCGAATGATAAAATGTGACACCGTTTTTTATGGATGGGGACACTTCAGTCTGATTAGAATGAGATGTTCAGATAGTCCCGTTTCTGCCTCCCTGTCATGCATTCTAATGCTGATACCATACGCCTGAGACAGGTGTCGAACCTGTACTGACGAAACATTGACGACAATATATCTTAATTATGTTCACAGTCGTTCTATGATCTAGGGACGATTAATTCGTGAAATTATGCAGTAAGGAGATGGACAGGAAACAATAAAGACGTATATGTAAAGGAAGAAGCGTATTCGACCAATTGAGTACGCTGCACGAACACTTTAACCCTTGAGTGCCGTAACTTTTCCCACCAAAATTTTAGTGCAAAATTTTACTAATTTCATAATTTTTTCTGTATGGTTTTTAATAATTTTGAACCAAATGGACATCACATTTCATCGGCTATAGTTTTTAATCAAAATTTTTTGGTAAAATCTGAAAAAAAAATTGACTCGGGTATATTTTTATGATAGCGACTAAAATTGACTTTGGCGCTCAAAGGGTTTAAGGTACTAGTACGAGCCTCGAAGTTGAAAGACCCAAACTTTTGCTTTCGTATTGGGAAACTTTCAATCGTTATCTTTCGAACTAATGATAAAAATCAGGGATCACCGTGCAAAATATACTACTGGAGAGACAAATTACCCAGATTTCCTAAAACTTGAAATTCAAATCTGCCGCCAGCCATGTGTTAACTTTGTGGGGCAAGCCGGTGAAATTTTTTATTACTCTATGGGCTTAAAAATAAAGCCCCACAAGTGGTAGACCCAAAAGAGTATTGCAATAAACTGAAAGTCCGAATATCTGTCTCCGAGGCACAATACCCTCTTACTATACATTCGGAGAGATAAAAGCACACTCACGCATTACAATCAAAAGTACTGGCATTCCAAATATGCGCCCTCAACGACATACTTAGCGAATGCGGGACGCACCTAAGTTACACAGCGTTTTCTCTTTTTTTTTGCCCAGTGTCACTGTTTTTGTGATACTCATGAAATTTTCAGCAATGTTGGAACCTGATATATATCGGTAGGGTTTACTTTTATGTATGACAAGCACTTGTAAATTTGCAGTTCTGCGGTATGGCAGAGCTGGACGTTACCGGCTAGTCGCCTCCCTCTACAATTGCATGAGAAAGAAGTGTATGCAAATCAATGGATTTCTTGATGAGTTCTCTTCAGTATTTTTTATCAAAATAAAGGAAACGAAACATAAATAAAATGCAACAAAAATAAAGAACAAAAACTCTTTTCATTCTGAAATGGCAGCAAAGTCGCCAAACCGGGGGGAGAGACACAAGGAATGTATGGAGCGCCCTCGAAGTAACCTATACTAGACGGATGGCCACAGTCGAAAAGTCATACCATTTTCGCCAGTATCCATAATCCAAGCTGTGTAGCAGCGTCATTATCAACTTGTCTACCGCTATAGGGACCACAGATAACTGAGCTTTCCTGGCTCTGGGCATCATCAAAATAACCGTAATGCCCTCGGGCGGGCAACAAATTGTGATCTTGTCCTTGCTATGCAGCCGTATTGAATTTATTATTTAACTATCGCGGGTTAGGGGTAGACCATTATTGATATCCTTAAGGGCTCGGTAGATTTGGACGAAAAAGAGTACGCCTTACCTTTTAAAAATTCCAACCACATGCAGCAGCAAAAAAAAACAAAGATTAAAATACATCGACAGTGGCATTTCCTTCTGCCTTCTGCACTGTCGGCGTGCCCTTCGGGTGTCCTACTTCCATATCATCAATCGTCACCTCTGTCGTTTTGCCTGTTACTGATCATAATTCCTTCACAAAAAAAGCCAGTAGTTTGTGTTTGTAAGCGCTTGTTTTTCTCAGATTATACCTAACAGCATCAAACTTGGTTAACTTTTTTTTTCAAAGTTTGTCTATGAGAGGGATATCGTACTCATCCCAGGGAAGTGTTTTGAAAACATAAGTTTTCAACAATTTTGTCCTCAAATTGCTCCGGGAGCACCAAAATTGGTTAAAATCACTCAAAATCGTCACACGAGAGGAGGGCATCCCCTCTCGTCCTCTACCCTAAATGCACTCTAAGACTTGGGTTTTTTGTTTTGTTTTGTACTGTACTGAAAACAATTATTTTCGAGTACTTTTATTTCTCAGCTCTGCCCCTAGGGGGCGATACACAGGCATGACGGGTAACGCCTCCTTCTGTTCCTTTGTCATGTATGCATTTGCACCGCCCTTTTTCTGCATATACCGTACATTCGTCAGCCTGTAAAAGGTAATTTTCCTGAAAACCCTGTCACCTAAAGCTAGATGCCAACTTTGTATAGTCCTTTCCCAGTTCGCTTTTTTACGTCATGTACAGAAAATCATATGTAACGGCATGGATATAGGATTTTCACTCAAAAAGGATTCTTTGAAAGTTCAAAGGTCAAATGAGAAATTGTATGTCAATTAAGATATATTGATACGGACTGTGACATCTAAGGGAGGGTCATTGTTTTTTGTACATGAAAACTTTGGAGGGTCACTCTTTTTCTGGCAAAAACGTTTGAGGGGTCACTAAGCTTATTTGTCACCCGGGGCTTTATAAGTGCAATTAATGAATCAAATCAGATTATTTAGGGGTGGGGGATCATATTTTATGACTGATGAATGGAGGGGTTATAAATTAATTTGGAGGGGGTCGCTTTTTGCATTTCATTTTTATCTTTCATTTTTATCGCTTTTTTACGTCATGTACAGAAAATCATATGTAACGACGAGAAGGGCGCATAATATTGGCAGTTGGGCGCAGAAAAATATTCTGTCAGAGGGGAAGTAAAAAAAATAAAGTTGCAAGAATTCGCTTAGTTCAAAAAAAGTTCAAAGTTGACGAAGCGGGGGGAAGTTATTGCCCTCCCCCGGGATCCCAAGGCAATGTCGCAAAACCAAGGATATCAAATTGAACCCATCAATAATATGATCAGCTGCTGAAGCTGTATTTATTTATTTTGAAAGATTATTAAGGGAGCATTCGTGTTTTTACTGGGAGGGGACGTCGGTGGAAATCAGGGGGGGGGGTGATTTTTACAAAATTGTTTTTCAGGGGGTCAGATTTTACAATCAATGATTGGAAGAGGGGGGGTTTAAATTTTACTAAGGTTTGTATGGATATGTGGCAAAAAAATTACAGAATTGACCGAAAAAGTCTATAAAATCGAATGGCTTTATTCTGTCTGAACGGGTGATAACAAGTGTAGGAAAGAGCAGTTTTGTTCAAAAATAAAAATTTTCAAGGTGAGCAAGAGAAATACCATGTTCACGATATAACTTTTATAACACTTTGAATACATGGGAAAATAGCTCAAATTTTTGAAAATATGGTCTCACGAAGTGTTTTGCAAAGATTATTGAACTTTGTAATAACATACATTCAAACAAGAAATTTTATTTTGGAATTTCGCAAAATGTTGATTCACTATCCATTACTGTCTACGAGGAAACTATGAGTAAATTTTTGACAATTGATATTATAGGCCTAATAGTGTGTTTGAAAGCGCAGGTGTGAACAACAAATGGATATAGGATTTTCGCCCAAGTGATTATTTGTTAAGTTCAAAAAGGATTCTTTGAAAGTTCAAAGGTCAAATGAGAAATTGTATGTCAATTAAGATATTACTGATACGGACTGTGACACCTGAGGGAGGGTCATTATTTTTTGTACATGAAAACTTTGAAGGGTCACTCTTTTTCTGGCAAAAACGTTTGAGGGGTCACTAAGCTTATTTGTCACCCGGGGCTTTATAAGTGCAATTAATGAATCAAATCAGATTATTTAGGGGTGGGGGATCATATTTTATAACCGATAAATGGAGGGGTTATAAATATAATTTGGAGGGGGTCGCCTTTTGCATTTCATTTTTATCTTAAATTCCGACGACCTCTCCCTCCCCGTAAGGTAGCGCTGATCTGTTGCCGTAAAGAGGTATGTAGTTTACGACGATGACTATGTTCAGGCCCTGCATCTTACGACTTTGCTCACGGCATTGGAAATACAACCTTGGACGAGTTATTAGGTACCTTCATGATAGAACCTCCTGTAGCACCAATATATGACGCAATCATGGGCTTTTCTTTGAATATACCATCCCGGGATACCATCCCTACACAGGCATCCGGTGACATCAACTTTGTAGATTTTGTCGGGACAAAGGTCGCCTGAGTGCAAACAAAATGACATCATTTATACAAACGCGACCTGAACGTCATGCGGCAGGAGAAGACTAGAACCCACTCAGATCCGACAGGTGTACTGCGCTGCGCTGGGCACTGACCGAGGAGATGGCTTCACACGACGAGGAGAAAGAACCACTTTTGAAGGACCCAGTGAATGCACAGCGAGAAAAGTACGGAGGGGCTTCTGGTGAAGATGGAAGCCAAGAATCCGGCGATGGCCAAGGAGATGCGGGCAGGTGAGAGTGATTCAGCGAAGACACGTTTGAAACCGTGCTCTTCATTTAATAGTTCATATACTTGAGGACATGCACTTCATTAGTTTACGGGACCCGCTGACCCGAAATACTAAGGACCATGGGTCCGAGAAGTATACACATGAAGGATAATTTCTGCCTCATCGTCCATGAGGTGGGCAACTTGTGCGGAAGATCTGAAATTTCTCGCCGTTCACAGCTAGTTGGCTGGCACGTTATGTCAGCTGTGTGGCACATGATTGCATCAAATTGTGCAATGCTTACACATAATGATAATATTGTAACACCGTACCGAGGATTGGTTGATTGAAAAAAACGTCACGCTTCTATAATATTAAAACGCGGCGAATATGGTCTCCTTCAATGGCGCCAGGAAGTTTCGTATTCACGCAAGCAAATGATGAAAAGAGAGGGACACGTGATACAGTCAACACAGTTCAAACCGCACTTTCATACATATGCGTATCTGAACTTGTCACCCCTTGGCATTGTCACTGTAAATGGCGCTAAAACATGGGGCAAAACATGGTGACTACGGCACCACAGGCGCTTCGATCGTCACTTGTACAAGTGAAACTTAGACATGTGTATCATCGGGGCTTCGCGAAGCGACGATCAAAGCGCCTGTGGTAACTATCTTACTATGCAAGCAACTTAGCAGTCACTCCCCTTTTAACTGTGAACATGATAACAGATTTTAGGTCACGGTTGAAGAAAAATGTCTCACTGCGATATTACCAATTAGGGTCCAGTCGATTAGTTTAAGTTTGCCAGTGACCTTGCTGCTGTACAGTAGCTTGAGGTTTTGCCTCCAGGGGCTGTGGTTTGGACTGACAACTTATGCCCAAATATCAGCCCCCAGGCAAACTGCGGTATCCTAAAAACTGTGTCATAATAAGCTCATGACAATATTATATGTTGTAAACTTCATGGATTTCTTTATGTGTGTAGGATTTTCAGTGACTTGGATTTTTGCGGTGACACGTGACCTATAGAGTGATATTTGATATAGGTTTTAATTGATTGTGATCAAAATGTGTCACCGTGTCGTTTGTGCGTGCAATGAATTATCGTAATATTTTCAAATAAAGTAGGTGACGTTTAACAATCTCTGATGCAAACACGTCACCATATTTTCATCAGTTGTCCACAGTTGATCTTTACTTTCAATGAACCCTTTGTTATAGAACTCTAATACCAAAATCAAATGTAGAGTAAAAGTTTAAAACTTTGAGGATGGTACATCCTTAACCCTTTTCCTGCCAAGTCCATATTTCACCATCAGGTCAAGATAGTTAAAATTAATGAAACACAACATATTCCATATGATGTATTTTAACATAATACTGCACATTTGAAGGCTGTTGAAAACATAGATACTGTAAAGTTGATTTTTTTTGGACTAAAGATGCTATGACAGACCAAGCCAAGTGGGTGAAAATACGTCATGTTTTGGCTCAATACCGCTTTTTACTGACTTGGCTGATGGGGAAGTGATACTATCTGGCAGGAAAAGGGTTAATAAATGCTGTTATATGATATTTTATATGATAATTTATGCACAGGAGGACAGTGTACCATTCACGAGACGTCTATCTCATTGATCAAAATCATGAATGATGACTGAAGACTACTGAAGATTAACATTATGATTCAAATTACGTCTTCAGGAGGATGACTAGTTCAGTATGGTTAATAAGTAACTTGTGTTTGACAAGGGGTCATCTGTATTATTGGTTGGGATTATATCAGATAACAGTCAGTAATCTGTGACTTATTCAAGATTTTTTACAATTTTTTTTTCTAAAGTTAGTAGCGCACATACTTCAAAAAACTGTACATATAAGTGGCACATTTGATTAAAGCCCCAGTGCTGCTAACTTTTGATGATAATTTCACCATTTTTATTTTGAATGTGAACCATAATTCCTTGTTCTTCTCCCCAAAGAATGTTGATATACACCGTATCCAGCTTGTCAACTCAGCCCCTATGGTTGTAAAGTGCATTATTATTGTTGAAAACTGACTTCTGGTCCGGACTAGAATTCAAATGTAAACAATATTCATGCATTTTACACATATAGACGCTAAGTTGACAAGCGCTAAATAGTGGGTGTTTCAACATTCTTTGAGGAGTAGAATAAGAAGTTGCTATTGATTTATAAAATAAAAATAATGAAAAAAACCATCGAAAGTTAGCAGCACTGGGGCTCTAATAAATGAAGGGCACAGAATGGTGAGAATCCAAAGATTCCAAGGAATCCAAAGATTGATGGATAAAAAAAAAATTAGGAAAATTTTCTGCCCCAATCAGTGAATAGCTATTGTGGTTGCCTTTTGGCCAAATGTAAATACAGTAAGTTTGCGTGACCTCAAGAAAAATGGTCTATAATCACACCAAATAAGGTAAACTTTATTGTTTTCAGGACCTTGCCAAATAAGGTAACTAACACTTGTTCAAGACACGTTTTGAATAAAAAGTATGAGAGTTTTCTGCTCGGTGACGTGGATAATGAGATAACCAATCCTCTGAATCATGCAGACAAAAGTAGAACATTATGACAGTAGTATGCAAATTAGCCAACTGGTGACACTGTTGTTAAGGAAAATGAGGGCTCAACCATTTGATCTGAGGAGGGGTGGTAAAAGATTTTCAAAAAGTACTGCGTAAAAATTGTAAAGAAATATTTTTTTAAAATAGCACTTCTTGATGTTTATTCACAGCAGTATTTATGTGTCTTGAAACTCAGTCATTATGCTATACATTTTTAACTCTGAAAGCAAATTTCCAAACTCGGAGAGAAAAATTTGCATGTTCTCTCCCCTTTGACCTCAGTCCTTCCCAATATCTTGTATGGTCGATCCCAGACTTCTGTCATTGTTTTTAACATACACCCAGTTCACTCAGACAATGTTGTGTCGCTGCTACACTGACATAACTTTATGTCCGTATTACACGAGCAATCTGAATGCTCAGTGTTGGCTTTAATAGCATTGGACCACTTTTATCCCGATCGATCGCAAGGGGGTCTAGGGCCAACTCAAAATCCGAGTTGGCCTACTCAGTTTCAATGTATAGATACGTATATTGCTGGCCCTGGTCCCAGATGATCACCAACTTTGATTGTCAAGTTCACATTTACTGGATGTTTTCAATCCAATTCTTCATCCTATGTAGTCAGAACAACATTTTCCCACAAATTTTCTCTCCACAAACATGATGCATGTCGGCACTGAGATTTACAGTGCTTGTATAACTGAGAGACACAGATGTTAACAACATCATTAAAAACACCACATACTTTACTGATTATTTCTACTGAAATATTCGATTCCCGCCCGTAAGCTCAGTAAAGATATGCTGAAGTTATCTCCAATAGTTAAAATGGGCAGTTTAACCCTTAATTCTCAAGTTGTGCGTAAAAGGCATACAAAAAGCATGAACAGTACAAACACTGCTACACGTGTGTTATATTAATTTCAAATAATTCTTAGAGGCAGCCATGTTAATTATCATGCAGAGCATTAAAGCCATGCTTTAAATGCTTTACTAAATTTTCACTTCCATGCGTATATTTGGTCACAAAAACAGAGGTGTAAATCAAATCCCTTGCTTTATATCAACTGAAATTATAGATTCCTTGTTGACTTTGTGCTGATTGCTTGTCGGTTTTGATTACAGGAACCATTGTGAGGTTACAATATGAATTAAGAATATCTTTAAAAAATGGCACAATATAGCACCTTAAAGGTATACTGTCACCTGTTCCAATTTTGCCACAGTTACCATGGAAAGAGAAAATCTAACCAATCACAGATTTTAAGTGGGTGGCCGCTTTTTAAAAACAGCGCCCTCACATAGGCATTTTGAATACCAAGGAAGGCCCCTTTGACCATATATGGGCATATTTAGATTACAGGTGACTGTATACCTTTAATTGGGTTACTCCATTGTCATTTTACTTGATATGTTTAATATCATACAACACAAGCAAACTTATGGTTTTGCAAGTGTCTGAGCCAGTTTAATACCATATTATTACCTCAGAAATACTTGCCTGGAACCTCCTATGAACTGCTGGAATTCATACAGTTCAATTACCCATTCAAATGTGGTAACTCCTGTGAAGGGCATTAATTGTCACTTATCAGCACAAAGATATTACAAAGAGCACAGACAACAATTTTTTCATAATCATAAGGCCACTTTATATGTACTCGTGAATCATTGACCATCCAGAGTGCAAATGCAATCACGTCATTTTTGTGTTTCTGTAACCTTCCAAAAAAAGTTCATGCACCCCATTAGTTTGGGTTGAAAGGTCACACAAACTTATCAGTGGAATAGCACCACTGTCAAGCGACTGTCAGGCTGTGTATGTCAGCACAATGTTTAAACAGGGCAGTGACTAATGCCTTTCGCACAACTCGGACCATGTTTGGAAATATTACTGTGACCATTCGGCCGTGATGTGGTGGAAGGTTACACAATTTGCATATCAATTCTGACAGGCTGAATGGTGCAACATGTATGAGTCACCTCTATGTCACACTGAACTCTGTTTGCTGACCTACCCAACTTAGTGTTTCTGCTTCTGTAGCTTTAGGCTAACTGAAAATTTTTTCCCCAACAACAAATAATATGTCTGAAATACAGAGAAGGCCACTTGCAGTGTAGAAGCTTTTGCTTTGTGACCCAAAGAAAACTACTGTATGTGTCATACATGTGCACCAGTGTGTGTATGTATATATATATATGTATATATATATATATATATACGAAAATGGTTTGCTTGTCAATGCAGGCAAAGTAAAAGTATAGTGCTCAATGCATTTCTGCAGGGCGGTAATACTGAGAATCTAGGAACTTGTAGTTGTCACTCTACAGGCTGTTTCATGCGCTAAGCAATCATCAGGAGTGAAGGTTTGGCGGCAATAGAACTGTTTTGTTGCAGGTGGGCATGCATATTCAAATAAGCGGTTGTGGCCAATGGCAAGTCAGTTATTACAGAGGAGGAATTTGCTGCGGTGTCTGCATTTTGAGAGGAATTCAGCACGTTTGTTGAGGGTTGATTTGCTATCTGAATAAATTATATGGAGTTTTTATGTTATGCAAAGGTTGCAGCGTTTGGTTTTATTTGAATAGGGGGGAGCTCTGTCGATGATTGACCATTTGATGTCGTAGTTTATGTTGTTGCCTTTGAGCTTCCATA
>LD353210.1:47787-60876 GCA_001465055.1 Ptychodera flava
CCATTTTCACTTATTTGACCATATTTTTTGAATATTAAGAACAGTTAATATTTCCCTCTTCACTGCAGTGATGAAGTCAAGGTCAAAGCCCAACCAGCCACCCTCGGACAGTTGGTGAGTTACTTAAATTAATCCTTGATTTCCACAGTCCTTCTATTTATATACATTACAAATTCAACACCAATGAATACATGTAGTAATTATTTCTCTTGTAATCAGTTCATGTTTTTTTATCATTTTACCTTGCTTCTCATTTCAAAGTGAATGCTCTGTAGCACGGCATGCGTCCAGTTTTCACAAAACTCTTACTTGATACTATGTCAGTGACACATAATATGTGAATTACATTCACTCATATTTATCCCAAAAATAAAGTGCTTTTCTCTTTTCGTATTAAAGCATAGACCCTAAAAATAGATATGAAAAGAGGGCTGGTAGTTGTAACTTTTAACCCTATGAGTGCAGCTGTAATTTTTCCCTCCAAAATTTTAGTGCAACATTTTACCAATTTATATGAATTTTTCTGCAATTTATTTGATAATTTTGAACCAAATGGACATCGAATTTCATTGGCTACAGTTTTTTATCAAAATTTTGGCAAAAATTTGAAAAAAATTGAGTGAGGATAGTTTTAAAGGCGACAAAAATTGACTTTGGCTCTCAAAGGGTTAATGATTTTTTTCACCAAGTGCTGTTTTGTATGCCAGTTGCAAGCTCTTGTTCTAGTTACCAAAAGCACACTGAAAGACCCACTATTTAGCTTGCAAACACGACATCTATTTGTGTAAAATTACCCATGAATTCTCTTCGGGACCGGAATTCGTTGGTCAACAATAACAATGCAGTCTACACATGTAAGGGCTGAGGTAACAAGTTGAATACTACATGTATTTATCTCAACATGCTTAGAGTAGTGGAACAAAAAAATGTAGTTGACATAATTTTACCCTTTGAGTGCCAAAGTCAGTTTTTGTTGCCTTTATAAATATATACCTCAGTCAATTTTTTTTCATATGTCTGCCAAAATTTTGATTAAAAACTGTAGCAGATAAAATGTAATGTACATTTGGTCAAAAATTATCCAAATAATTTCAGAAAAATTTATAAAAATTGGTAAAATGTTGCACTAAAATTTTGGTAGGAAAAATTACAGCTCTCAAAGGGTTAAAAAAAACAAAAAAAGGTAAAAAAATCATCAAAAGTTACAGCTACTGCCCCTTTAAGTAAAAACATGATTGTGACTTGGTCACTTTTCCAACTCTTTACATCCAAAGAAAATGAAACACTAATCAGGATGGCAAGAAGTTTATGTTGATCAGAATTGTTTTACCTACATCATCACATTATAGTTTGTGTATGTTTACATCCTGAGTGATGCTGTATACCAGTAAACAATGTGCACATGCAATTAAAGCTCCATAAGCTGTATCTTTTAGCTATTTTTCAGAACTTTTGTTTTGTGGTTTCCCTACACTTTCTGCATTGAATCCCTAAACTGTAATTTAATGCCAAGTATTTAGTCTAAAAACACAACCTATATGAGTATAATCTACATTGCTATTGTTAAAAATTGTATTTAAGTCCGGACTAGAATTCATTTGTAAACTATAAACAATGATCACTACACACATCCAAGCTGTGCTGACAAAAAGAATACTTGAAATTTCAGCATGACAAACGGATTAGGGTCAGACACGATAGTTGACATACAGAAGCAGAATACTGAAAAACTTGCCAAAAGTTACAGCTTATGTCCCTTTAACATATGCTGTGTACATGTACAGCCCCGGTGATTATTTCTGTGAACATAAGATGGTTTGAATGCATCACAGTTCTGTAAGTTGCTGTTCCTTGTTCTTGAATTGAAAGTTTCGGTACTCAACGTGGCTGGATGTCTTCCTGATGGAAGTCGGCAGTTTCTTTGCCCTGGTGCACGGCGCTGGATGGCCCGTACTGATGATTGTCTTCGGACAGATGACCAATCTGTTCATCGAAGGTCCAGGAGCAGGAAACATGACGATGCCGTCCCCACTACCGACCATGAACACCTTGCCTCCGATGAACTTCACAAATGGAAGCGCCGCGATCCCGATCTATCCGTTCGCATATCCCAGCACCAAGGCATGGGAAGACGAGATGACTAAGTATGCCATATACTATTGCATCATTGGTGGCGCTATTTTCTTAGCAGCCTACTTTGAGGTAGGTGACGCTAAAATTATATCATGTGATATTTTTCAGTTTAAAGTAGAATGCGCATCGAAAGTGAAAGACTTGAATTTATTGCTCAAACTTTCCTCAGTAAAATCGTAAACTGTTACCAAATCAAGAATAAAAATAGGGGATCCCTGTGTAATATTTGGTACAAGTCACAAATGTACCAAAATTTGCAATTAAATCATATAGCTGCTATGCCTGTGTTAACTCTATGGGGAAAAATAAAAAAATATGTTTTTACACCAAATGCATTAAAATGAGCCTCCACAAGTGGTAGATCAGAAAAGTACTGAAAAGGAGTGTAAGCCAGAATATCTGTACTAGAGGTGAATTCTACATTAAATCTAGCAACAAGGAATCAAAAAGTGGCATGATGCAGATCTAACGGAAATTTTGCCAAACTGAACAAGTATGGTACCTGCTGAAGAAAAAAGTGTGACCGATGGTCAAATCTAGCAAAGTTGAACTTGGAAGATGTTCTAAATTATAATAGTTTTGCCAATTTTTAGTTCCTCTATCCCTAGGATATGGCAACAATAGGGAAGGTTGGATTAAGTTCTTATTTTGAGTGGGAACAATTATCTGAAGCCAAAATGACTTTTTATGGCAATTTCATGATGATGTGATTGTGTTGTTTTGACCTGTTCATCCCAATTCCCAGTCAACAGGTCCATTCTCACCATTGATAACAATAGATTTGGGCCAAACCATTATACTGAAAGGGTTAACCCTCGCCATTGCTCTGTACACAGATATTGCTTCACCAAAGTCAATGAAAGAACTGGGATGTATATCACACTAAGGTGGCAAAAACTGTATATTTTGATATTTTGCAAGTTCTTTTTCATCATCAGAGTGTTAAGTTTTAGGACAATTACTTTTACCGGTACATCAAAAACAGGCAAAAAAACTTCAAAAATTTGGTTATGTCATAACCAGATAAAATTAACCCTTTGAGTGCTGTAATTGTTCCCACCAAAATTTTAGTGCAACATTTTTACCAATTTTTATGAATTTTTCTTTAATTTTTTGATAATTTTGGACCAAATGGACGTCACCTTTCATTGGGTACAGTTTGTTATCAAAATTTTGACAAAAATCTGAAAAAAATTGACTGGAATATGTTTTCTAAAGGTGACAAAAATTGACTGTAGCGCTCAAAGGGTTGACACTCTCCTTTGTTCTTTTTCAGGTAGCACTGTGGACAATGAGCTGTGAGAGACAGACACACAAGCTCCGTAAAGCATTTTTCAAATCCATCCTACGACAAGAGATTGGCTGGTTCGACAAGCACCAAAGTGGAGAACTGACAACAAGACTTTCAGAGTATGTATACCAGTATATGTGTACCAATGTATGACTTTTGTATTACCATAATAAGTGTATAAAGCAATGCTTATATGTGACTCAACTGGAATAAATCCAATTGTCACCAGTTGAACATGTCATTCTGTTGTCAGTATTATAATATTTTTATCACTAATATCATCTTATTGGTCTAAATACATGATTTTATCGATAGTAGCCAAAATGTTTCAGTAATACTGGTCAATTTCATCATGTGATCGACGTCATGGACAATTTTTTTCAAAATTTTTTACAATATTTTCCAGGTCTGCTGCTTTTGTTAACTCATTTTTAAGCTGGAGATTTAGAGGAAGTAAAAAATAGGTTATTTAAAGTGGCACTCCCACTTTGTAACATTTTAAAACATATTTTTTAATGCCAACGGTAGATATTTGACGTGGCGAATTGCGCGCGGATCGCGAGATATTGATAAAAACATGTCCTCAAAAAAGTGAAAGTTTGAATTCTGGTTGCCCACCTAAATTCAGTTTCCGAACATTGTCGATTAAGCTTTGGAGAACGAGTCTACGCTGACGCTATAGTACCACTCGTGGCGGTCATCGATCATGCCCTGTGGGAGAAAGCCGAGTCTTACTGACTCGGCGAAAAAACGAAAAACATTTGCTGATTCCACCAGAATAACCATAGGTGACAAGCACTGTTATGTGTTATTAATGCATAGCGGCCGCCGCGTGGTATGCATAGACGCATATCATGCGGCAGCCGCTATGTATCGAACCACACGTAACTTTGTGGCAGATGACAAAATGTAGTCATCAGAGGCGGGTAATATTTTACACGTAAAAAAACTGATATCTATGTGGTATTGGTTAAAAATATAATACAATTGATTGAGAATAATGAAAAAGACAAAAACTGAGGAGAATTTAAAAAAAAACTTGCCTGAGGTAAAGGCATAATGCTGTATATAAAGTCTTTGCAATGGGAGGTAAATTAATTACGTCATTCAAACTTATTATGGACTCCCTAGAATATCGTCAATCAGCACAACAACGAACTTTCGGGCGATTTCGGGTCATAATCAGAAACGATCATAAAACTTCGGGATGTGAAAATACACTCGGCAAATGACATGTTTTTATCGATATCTCGCGATCTGCGTGCAGTCGCCACGTCAAATATCGACCGTTGGCATTAAAAAAATGTATTTTAAAAATGTTACAAAGTGGGAGTGCCACTTTGATTTGTTCTCTCAAATAGTGTCTAGGGGAGACCACCTAAATATGGAATGTAAATTTAACAAAATCTGTTATAAACAGCAACTTAAAAAAAATCACAAACCAACATACTTAAATGGGAAGTTACAGGTCCATGGGCGCACAATAGGGGGATTACTGATGACACTGCCATTTGCATACACTAGGTGGGAGTTTATGAATTCTCGTAGCATTGCTTTGACTGTATGATGAATTTGAATAATCATGATGGGCACTTTCGTGACATATGCAAAGAGGGGTCAAATGGTCGTACAGGGAACACATTTTGAAAGATGTGTGTACTCCTAAAAAAAACAGAACATTTTTTTCAGTTTATTTAGTCCCCGCGGACGAAGTCCGGCGGGGACTTATAGATTGGGTCCCGTCCATGTGTCCGTCCGTCCGTCCGTCCTACCGTCATCAACAGTTTCTCAGACACTGCTAAACCAATTTTGTTCAAACTTGGCACAAAGGCATAGCCCTGTGACCTACAGATGCACGTCAATTTATTTTGTGATACGATCCAATATGGGCGCGAGGCGGCAATTTTATTGCAATTTTTCATGTCTTTGGACCATAACTCAGACATCCTTGAGCACATTCTGCTCAATCTTGGCACAAAGGCATAACATTATGGCCTACATATGCATATTGAATTATATTGCAACACGATCCAATATGGGCGTGAGGCGGCTATTTTGTTGCGATTTTTCATGTCTTTGAACCATAACTCAGACATCCTTGAACCGATTCTGTTCAAATTTGGCACAAAAGCAAAACATTATGCCCTTCATATCAACACCAATTTATTTCGTGATATAATCCAATATGGCCGACAGGCGGCCATTTTTTGCGATTTTTTCATGTCTTTGAACCATAACTCAAACTTCCTTGAGCGGATTTGGTTCAAACTTGGCACAAAGGCAAAGCACTATGGCATACATATGCATGTATCAATTAAGCTTGTGATAGGATCCAATATGGCTGCAGAACTGCCATTTTGTTGGAATTTTGCATGTCTTTGAATCGTAATTCAATGGTCATTACACCCATTTTGTCCAAACCTGGCACAAAGATCAAGCACTATGGCATACATATACATGTCAATTTACTTCGTGACATGTTCCAATATGGCTGCCAGATTGTTATTTTTTCCAATTTCGCTGTCAGATGGTCATTTTTGGATTGTTTCATGTCTTTGAGGCTTAATCATATGCAAATATTCCTTATCCAATGTTGTTGAGACTTGGTACAAAGATAAAGTACCATGGCATACATATGCATGTCTACTAATTTTGTGCTATGATCCATATGGTCAATAGACAGCCATTTGATTTAAATTTTGGTGTGATTTTTTTATGTCTTTGAAACATAAACATAGGTCACTGTCCCTCGGTGGACTGATTTTGTTCAAACGTGATACGAAGATAAAAAAACTGTGGCTGCATTCTTGTGCACATTAATTTGTTTCATTATATGATCCGAAATGGCTGATTACAACAACATACCCGATCCCATACCATTTCGAAAATTCCACCAAACCATGTGTATAGTATGTGCCATCATGACACTGGAGGCACTAAGGGCATCGTTATGTGTGATGTAATCAAAAGTTTCTTGAGTGGTCAATACCGGCAGAGATGAGTCATTTATTGAACGTTCCTCAGATTACTTTATTATGCAAGTCACAGGCCTGATGCACCCATTGCATCAATGTCATTCCACAGCGACCTAGACCACAGCTACCTAGACACCAAAGATTATAACAAAATGGACAAGCGGGGACTGTGTCATCAACGATGACTTGTTTCAACTCAAATTTAGTGGCTAGATATTCACAGACATCATATGCAAGATTCAATGACAATGAACTGAAACATGGCAAAATTATGGGATTCTGGGACCAAACACGGCGCGCCTGATCATTATGAGCATGACTTTTTTTACATGTGCATACATTTACATTTTTATAGGGGAAGTTCCTGTTTAATAATAGATCAGACATGGACGCGCTTAGTATCACATACATATTCTGATTTAATTCTTCTTTCCACACAGTGACTTGGAACAGGTGCGTACTGGTATCGGCGACAAGTTTTGCCTGATGATTCAGTTTACATCGGCCTTTCTCTGTGGCTTTGCGATCGCGTTCTCCAAGAGTTGGAAACTGTCACTGGTGATGATGTCAATGACGCCACTTCTGGCCATAGCAGCAGCTGTTATGGGCAAAGTAAGTGTAGATTATTCTAATCATAATTGTGTACGTGTCTCAGAACAAAAAGTTTTTGCTCTTCTCAAATGTACATGTACCTCCTGAAACCTTCATCTTTCTCTTCCAGGAGTCTCTTTGCGTAGTTGGGAGTAGAGAAACCAATTTATCCAAATTTTACTGATGTTTGAAAATAAAAACGGCTCCCATACCATGTGGTAACACTACAGAAAAAAATGACAATTTCAATTTCACAAAAATGAAACACTTACAAATTTCATTTCTCCATGAGCTTCAGAGCAAGCCCACACAAACAGCAATCCAGCCAAGTACAGTATTGTGGAGATTTGAGAGTCCGCAAAAGGTTCCCAAGGCGGATAAACCTAGCGTTAAAATGGCAGATGTCTCTCTGAAAATTCTGAATTCAGTATCTTCTATTATTTGACAAAAATTCAATCTGTGTGGTTTATGAGTGTCAACGAGCGCGAAATGGTATTTCCTGTGGTAACAAAATCGATCAGATCAAGCATTGCATTTTTCTGGGTGATTTTTTTTCCCAGGTCATTGCATCATTTGCAACGAGGGAACAAGAGGCGTACGCTCAAGCCGGAAGCGTTGCAGAGGAAGTACTCTCATGTATTCGTACTGTAACATGTTTCAATGGGCAAGCCAAAGAATGTGAACGGTAAATATGTCTGTTGAGAGGTACCTTGACTCTTAATATTTGTTTGAGGGGCTCCATTTTTAGCTCCGCTGTCAGCGACGCGGAGCTTATCAAATAGGTTGATTTTCCGTCGTCATCTGTCATCGTCCGTCATCATTGTCGGTCGTTCATCAACAATTGCCTTCTCCTCTGGAACCGCAAGCCTAATTGCTTTGAAATTTTATATGCAGTTCACTTTGGGTGACCTCATTTAAGTTTGCTCAAATCGTGGTGAAATTTGCATATTTGTAGTTTTTGGGGCATTTTTTGGTGTTTTTGGTAAAAAAATCTCCTTCTCTGAAAGCGCTCGTCCGATTGCTGTGAAATTTGATATGCAGTTTACTTAGGGTGACTTCAGTCAGATTTATTCAAATTGTGGTGAAATTTGCATATTTGTATTTTAAAGGCATTTTTTGTCGTTTTTTGTAAAAAAATCTTTAAACATCTTCTTCTTCAAAACTACCAGTCAGATAGCTTTGATATTTGGTACATTATGGTCCCTAGGGATGATCTATTTAAGATTTGTTCAAATTGTGCAGAAATATTCAAATTTGCATTTTTAAGGCAATTTTTGCCATTTTCGGTCAAAAAATGTATTTCTCAAAAAGTACTGGTCTGATAGCTTTGAAATTTGGTATACAGGTTTTCATAGATGAACTAAGTAATATGTATTTAATTTCTGATGAAATCTATAATTTTGTATTTTGGGAGCAATTTTTGCCATTTATGCTCAAGAAATGTGTATTTCCAAAACTACTCATCTGATAGCCTTGAAATTTGGTATACAGGTTCCTATAGATGAACTAAATTATATTTATTGAAATTATGATGAAATCTGTAATTTTGTATTTTTGGGGCAATTTTTTCCATTTTTGGTCGAAAAATGTGTTTCTCAAAAAGTACTGGTCTGATAGCTTTGAAATTTGGTATGAATTAAGGAATATACATATTGAATTTCTGATGAAATCTGTAATTTTGTATTTTTGGGGCAATTTTTGCCATTTTTGGTCAAAAAATGTGTATTTCCAAAATTACTCATCTGATAGCTTTGAAATTTGGTATACAGGTTTCTACAGATAAAGTAAAGGATATTTATCGAAATTATGATGAAATCTGCAATTTTGTATTTTGGGGGCAATTTTTTCCATTTTTGGTCAAAAATGTGTTTCTGAAAAAATACTGGTCTACTATCTTTGAAATTTGGTATATAGGTTTCTACAGATAAACTAAGTAATATATATTGAATTTCTGATGAAATCTGTAATTTTGTATTTTTGGGCATTTTGCCATTTTTTGTCAAAAACTTTGTTTCTAAAAAACTGCAAGTCGATAGCTTTGATATTTGGTATACAGTTTCCAAGGGATTATTGTAATATATGATATATTAAAATTATGGTAAAATCTGCAATTTTTATTTTGAGGCAACTTTTGCCATTATTTGGTCAGCAAATTTTATTCTCAAAAGAACTACTCTTAAGATAGCTTTGGTTGACATGTTTTTAGGGATGATCCGAAGTAATTTGCAGCTATTTTAGCCACTTTTTTCTGGCCACTGAAATGAGCTGTCAAAGATTTCCACCTTCTTCATCAACATGTGTCAAAAATAGCTATTCTCTACATAAACACAGCGGAGCTATATCGGCCGCTAGGTCGCTTGTAAAGGTCATTGAGTAAGAAAAATTTTCGCTGTCTTGAAAAAAATGTATTTGAAGAGGATGTTACAGCACAGTGTAGTGTAAATTATAGAGGTGGGAATGAAGTTTCTGCTTCAATTCTTGGAATAATTTCTTACATCAAATGGAAACAGCTGAGTAAAACTTGTGTGTGTAAAATTTTCTGCGTGTATTTCTTAACAGCTTACCCTTTTAGCCTGTCAAAATTATAAGAGGATGCAAATTTAAGAACTTACCGGTAAGTATCCTGGCCCCAGTTGTTTGGGTTTGATTATGCAAAGTTACTGCAATTGACTATATTTATTGTGGTCATATTTTTGGTATTTTTTCTTAAAAGGTATGAGCGTGAGTTGGAAACTGCAAAAACGCTGGGAATAAGAAAATCATTTACTACCGGTGTTAGTATGGGAGTTACAATGCTTGTCGTATTCAGTGCATACGCCTTGGCATTCTGGTAAGTACAGGTTTGCTGGTCTGCCAGTCCATTTCAGAGAGAAAAGCTCTGTCTCTCTTTGGTTTCAGATCTGATCACTCAAAGATATTGCAACTGGAAGAGACTTACTTGTGAAAAGATCCAGAATGGAAAGTTTAAAACGCTTTCGATTTTCTTTTCTTGAATTTTTTTATGTGAATTGCTCCATTGTAAGTGACTGGAAAATTGGCGTCACAGGCCAACAAGTCAATTACAAGAAATGTTTCAGTAAAGTTTCAAACTGTTATTGAGCTTTCTCTTTAGCCATTGAAGGTGTTCCAAAGTGGAGCACAAAGTTCACTTTTTCATAAACATGCATAGTAGATACTGTTTCAAATTTATGGTAAAAATTCGCTGTGATTTTACCAGCCAAGTGCTGGAAAAATTAACCAAACTTAACCCTTTGAGCACCAAAGTCAATTTTTGTCACTCTTATAAAATATACCTAAGTCAATTTTTGTCAGCTTTTGCCAAAATTTTGATAAAAAACTGTAGCCGATGAATTGTTTTATTCATTTGATTCAAAATTATCAGAAAAATTACAGAAAAGTTCATAAAAATTAGTAAAATGTTGCACTGAAATTTTGGTGGGAAAAAATACAGCACTCAAAGGGTTAACAAGAAATTATAAACATTTACATAAAGAAATACTGAAGACACAAGGCGGCATTAGCTGCAGCTTTTATTTTAATGAGATATTTTTAGAAAGAAGGGTTGAGGGCGCTTGTCCAAGACTCTGAACACCTCTGCATATATGACTGAGGCAAAGCATTGCTTGCCACAAAACAGCTTTCAGAGGATAGCATACGTGGTTTATTACTGCATATTGCCCTCGTTAATATTGAAAATTTCTCGCATATTGAGACAATCACTCTTGATGTGCAATGTGGCAATTGATTTATTTGAGTTCTCTGCCCACAGGTATGGTCCTACTTTGGTGTCTGATGGCGAGTTAACCGGTGGCGAAGTTCTCACCGTCTTCTTCTGTGTCATGATTGGTTCATTTTCCATTGGCAATATCGGCCCAAACCTTCAGTTCGTGGCCACGGCCAAGGGAGCGGCTGGTACACTGATAAAGATTATTGACAATGTGAGTATAGCAATGGAGCATTGTAAATAACTTTGCATTTGCTTTGCAGTCCACACCAATTGTTTAAACCACATCAACCATGTTAACTTCAAATGGGAATTTTCTGCACCACACAGAAGTACACATTATTGTACCCGAATAACAGATATTTGCAAATATGTTTACCATGCATCTGAAATAGATCAGTTTCATTAAATTTTAGCATAATTATATATTTCTAAGTGTATATATAAGTTGCTCAAGGGCTGGAAATGGAGGTACCAGGGGCAATTGTTTGGGTACCTGATAAGTTCAATGTAACGGACTCACTGTCGGAGGATGGTGAGTTTGAGACTCTAACAAAGTATTGTGCCTTTGAGCAAGGCACTGTATTCCTCATTGCTCCATTGGATAATAGGTACACCTAGTGGGTGCCTCATCCCATAATTTGGCTTCTGCCTATCGGATTGAATAAAAAAACTACTTTTTACCGTCATTGACTAGGTGCCGAGTATAGACTCTGATGCAGAAGAAGGGGAAAGGCTGACAGAAGTGAGAGGTCATATAGAATTTGATAGCGTTAATTTTGCCTATCCAACAAGAGAAGATGTTATAGTAAGTGTTTCTTTCCCATCGTTTAACAATTCTGAATATATCTGCATCACTTATTTGAAGGTGTGATGTAGCTGCTGACAGCTGAAAAATATTTTATAATTACTGATTTACTCTTGCTTTCATTTTCAGGTGTTGCGAAATTTCAGCATCACCGCTCAGCCTGGTCAGACAGTGGCACTGGTCGGTGCCAGTGGATGTGGAAAGTCCACAGTTGTCAATCTTCTGCTTAGATTCTACGACACTCTCGCTGGCTCTGTGAGTAAAATTCCTTGCTTTAAAAACCAATATTTTTTCATCTCCATATGTGTCAACGGAATAGGTAGTAGGGAAAATTGTAGACAAATTATGTGTTATCAAACGATGTATTTATTTCTAAAACAAAATGATTAGAGTACATACAAACAACAACGCTGACTATTTGAATGTCTGTCTTCCATATTGTTTCAGTAGTTACAGGCTGACCACTACATGCATCTCATGTCTAAAACTAAGTTCGCAATATTCATGATTATTTAACATTTCCAAACACACTAAAGACTAATTTAAGCACGTGTGATCAATGTGATGTTTAGCCCTTTGACTACCAAAGTCAATTTTTATCGCCTTCATAAAATATATCAAAGACAATTTTTTTCAGATCCAGGCAATTTTTCTCCAAAATTTTGATCAAAAACTGTAGCCATTGAAAAATTATCTCTACCTGGTCCAAAATTATCAAAATAATTACAGAAAAAGTCATAAAAATTAGGAAAATGTTGCATTAGAATTTTGGTGGGGAAAATTACAGTTCACAAAGGGTTTAATACTGGTTACTATTTGTGTGATGAAAGTCTGTGGGTAAAACTCCATCTTCAATGCTGACTCTGAAAATCATGGAAGGGATACTTGTATCAAAATGTCAGGTAAATGTAGTCACACAACAAATCACAGAACAATGAAATCCGCTTGATGTTGAAGATTATATAATAAATACCAATCAATCGACAGGACAGATCGTAAACTTAAAGTGCTGAAAGTGAATTAAACATAGCTGTTTTCACTCTTCCCACTCAAAGCTTGTTTCCAATTTAGATAGCATCATTAAATTGAGAAATTATTATGGTCATCAGTGTTTTCAATGTCATGACTGAGCTTTGAATCAAATTATTAACCCTTTGAGCGCCAAAGTCAATTTTTGCTGCCTTTGTAAAATATACTACTGTCAGTTTTTTTCAGATTTTTGCCAAAATTTTGATAAGAAACTATAGCCAATGAAGTGTGATGTCCATTTGGTCCTAAATTATCAAAAAAATTACAGAAAAATTTATTAGAATTGGTAAAATGTTGCACTAAAATTTTGGTGGGAAAAATCACAGCTCTCAAAGGGTTAATAGTGATAACTCAGAACACCATAATTCACTCTCCAAATCTTTCCCATTCAATGATTAACATACCATAGGGAACATTTTAAATCATGAAGATTGAGCAGCGAACATTGGTGGGGATAGCGGCCATTTTGAATTTCAAATATCAGGAAATGTCAGGTAATTTGTTTATCTAGTACCAAAATTTGCACAATGACCCCCCC
>LD353210.1:60892-84822 GCA_001465055.1 Ptychodera flava
GACTTTTATTCTTGGTTTTGAAAGAGAATGGTTGAAAGATTCCTTGAGGAATCTTTGAGCAAAAGTTTAAGTCTTTCAGTTTTTAGGCGCATATACTACCTTAAAACAACAGGCTTGAACCCACCCATGATACTCAGATAGGGCATGCACAGGAAGTGTCTTTATGAGATAAACTGAATTTCAATGAACATCTTTGTATCGTTATTCTTAAGATCCATATCGATGGCCATGACATACGATCTCTCAATATCCGAAGTCTTCGTCAGTTGATCGGAGTAGTGAGCCAGGAACCTGTTCTGTTTGGCTACACCATCAAAGAAAACATCTCCCTGGGCCACCTTGATGCCACTGATGCTGAGATCATACAGGCAGCCAAGAACGCCAATGCTCACGACTTCATCACCAGTTTACCCCAGGTACTGTACATCTACGGTTTATTGTCAAAGCCTGTAGCTTACATGTATAAATGCCGACAGACTTATAAATATGTAAAATTAAAGTCAAGTGAAAATGGGAAATTAACAATAGATTATATTATTTCACCTTGAAATCAGTGTTTCAGTGAACTTAAAATCAGTGAATTTAAAGCCAGATGAAGGTGTACACCCATCAATGGTCTCAATATCAACAGTTCTTGTGAAAGCTCATAATTACACATTGTGATAATGAATTGATACGTCTGTGATGTATACTCTATGGTATTTGTGGAGGTCTGCAGCATTATTATTGAAAACTATAATGTCCATGAAAGTTCAAGTTTGCTGCGTACATTTTGCGTATTGATACCAATTGTTGCTCTAACTCATCAGGGTTATGACACACTAGTAGGTGAGAGGGGTGCCCAGTTATCTGGAGGACAGAAACAAAGAGTCGCAATAGCCAGGGCATTGGTCAGAGACCCTAAGATACTGCTCCTCGATGAAGCCACATCAGCTTTGGACAGCGAAAGTGAAAAAGTGGTACAGGCTGCTTTAGATAAAGTAAGTGTACTTGTTATTTCATTCCCTTTACCCCTCCTGATGATTATTGTCCCCCATGACAAAATGGTATAGGCTGCTTTGGATAAAGTAGGATAGTGCTATTTCATTCCCTTTACCCTTTCTGATGACCCTTGTCCCCACTATGAAAAAGTGGTACCGGCTGCTTTGGATACTTTCATTTCATTCACTGTACCCCTTCTGTTGACGCTGTCCTCTGCTGTTATAGAAAGTGGACTGATCCATATACGGTAAATGAGAATTGGACACTATTAAAGATGCAGATAGGGCGAGCTTGATATTATGGCTATTTAGAAGAGTGCTTTTTGTGTGTTTATGTGTTTGTAATTCACAGATTATATTTCATTTAATTGAGAAATTTTGTGTTATATTTGTGATTACTGTTTTATCTTATTGTATGAGCAAAGTTAACATTTTCTACCTTTTTCCATATGTAAAACTTTTACTGCTGCAAAATGTGTTGACTGAAAGATTCATTAGTGTGCGGGTGCTCCGTCGCACTGCGATCTATGACCCTTTACTACGACTGAAGGCACACTGTACTTGGCCGCAGCAAACTCAAAAGAAAAAAGTACCGTCCACAACTGACATTACAGACTTCTCAAATATGTAAATCATGGTAGTGAAATTTGAATATTAGTGACCATAATGAGTGAGTGATGTGGGCGGTCTTGTTACCCTACATACTGTCAGTTAACTCGTTCCTGTAATATGATTGGTTCCAACAAAATTTGTAAATCATGTAAATCATGGTAGTGAAATTTGAATATTCATCACGTGGGCTATTTACGTACATAGTGACCATAATGAATGAGTGATGTGGGCAGTCTTGTTACCCTACATACTGTCTGTTAACTCGTTCCTGTAATATGATTGGTTCCAACAAAATTTGTAAATCATGTAAATCATGGTAGTGAAATTTGAATATTCATCACATGGGCTATTTACGTACATAGTGACCATAATGAGTGAGTGATGTGGGCAGTCTTGTTACCCTACATACTGTCAGTTAACTCGTTCCTGTAATATGATTGGATCCAACAAAATTTGGTTGGAGAACAGGATTTCAACAGTGTGCCTTCAGTCGTAGTAAAGGCTCGTAGGTCGCAGTGCGCCAGAGTGCCCGCACATGACTGAATCTTTCATTCTACAAAATATGATGTATATCTTTTGCTTGCAACAAAGCAGGACATGTAAATAGATATTATTATCTTTATCTACTGTCAGGCTCTTCAAGGACGTACAACCATAGTGATCGCCCATCGCCTCTCAACCATTCAGAATGCAGACCTTATCATCGCCATGGAGAATGGCGAGGTCAAAGAGCAAGGGACCCACGCTGAGTTGATGAAACATGATGGTGTGTACAAACAGCTTGTTATGTTACAGATGGTGGCTGGAGAGGACGGCAGTGGTGGACAGTTTGGTGAGTTGGAGTGGAGGACGAGTAAATGTAGTCTTACTGCTGTAAACTCTCATCTACAATGTAGTTTTATTACATGCCTCGTATATCGAACGTCACATGCTCCATAGGATTCAATGGTAACTCATCGATGATGTCACTGGCAGCAGAGTCATCACTTGACTGAAAGTGAACCGGAACTATTTTCAACTTGACAACTGTTGGATGTAAAAATGTTGAAATTTCATGTTTTGCCTAGGAAATCCGATTGTAGGAAAATGTTGCATAGAAAAATTTATGAACTGCATTACAGCAGTTTAAATATATTGTGCCATTTAATGATGAAAACTGTTCCATTTTTAACGGATTTTCGTCTGAGATGAAAAATATAGCATTTGATTATCATTTGCCAATAAACGTAAATATTTTGAGTGAAAACTGTGTAAGAGAGGCATGTAATAAAAACAGTACAGCCCAAACAAGGGACTATGTACCCTCGGGGCAGGAAACCATTTGCCCTCCTTTATACATCAGGCAAATGGTCACCCAACCTTGGGCACTAACGGTAGTCCCATGTTTGGGCTATAATACATATACTGTTGATTTATATGTGGCAGTTTCTTTGCCAAAGTTTATGCCAAAAGTAGTGATCACAAATTCGGAGCCAGTATATTTTAAGGTGAAGGGCGACGAATTCGGACGCGCACACTCTTTAGAACGTTTCTGCGCAGATTTAACTCCAGCCTGCCGCAAATGGGTTATTTTGTAGTGCATGTATTTAAAATCACCTGTCATTGTTGAAATTGCGCTTTTACCTAATGTTTTGACCCAGTCTCTTAGAAATACATGTGACCTATAACCTTGCCATATTTTGACCCCCTAGGAAGCTGGTTTTTATTCAATATGAGCGAAAAATTAACATTTCTCTCCCATTTATATGGCGCAAATTACCCATTCACCTAGAGATACTGTAAAAAGTAGCATGGTAACACCCTTTTATTAAAAGTGTAAACTAAATGGTATTATGTCAGGAGTTTATTCGCCAAGTTTAGTCAAAATGACACCATTCAAAGCGACAGGAAGAAAGTTCGAAAATTATGTATTGATATAATTTCGATATCGTCATTTTGTAATCGATACTTATGTTAAAATTTCTTCACAAACATCATGAAAACTATACATTCGATAGATATGGATCTTAAGTCTTGGTATTTATTAAAATTAACTCATTTGCTAAGCGTTTTACAATTGCTTTCTTTAGTTTAAGTGAATTATATCATTTTTATTCATTTCTAACGGCGCCATTTTAACGTCCGTTTCCATGGAAACGAGCGTGGTGACCCCCATTTTTTATTTCATTTTTGCACTTGCACAACTTCCAAGAATATTTGTGCAAAGTTTCAAGAAAATGACACCACAACTTAATTTTGACGTAATTCGTAGTACTTCACCTTAAGACATGTGTTTTATGATTGCGTTACAGTAATACGATCGTAAATATTACCTACAATGTTGACAGGATGATATTTTGACTGTATTAGCACATTACATGATCTTTTTTGCTGTCTCTCATATTCCGTTTTAATAGCCAGTGAAATTGCACTGACTGACGAAGAGATTGTTCGCTTGAAACGCCAATCTTCGTTGAAACGACAGGACTCCTCGAAAAGACAAAAATCTGTTAAAGACGACAAAAAGAAGGAAGAAATTGAGGTATACTTTCATTAAAATTTTCCCTGCAAGTTTTAATCTACAATTTATTAAAATCATTTTTACAGTGGTAGTATTTCTTTTTGTATGAATGAAAGAGAACAGCACTATTTCAAAACAGATTTTTATAAGCTCCTAATTGTACTAGAATTGGATTGGTTATTATACCAATTTTGCAAACAAGACTGTAAGATGACAATAGAATTATATCCATGAAAATTGTAATGCCATCAGCAAGTAATCAGTCATACTTTGAAGGAATGTAGAATTGTAAGGAACAAAACCAAATCTTCTCAATGTCAATACAAAACCATGTAGTTGTATCAGCAATTAAGGATTTGTTAGATACACAGTAACATAGATTTGCAAGTAGTATCCCTCTAGAGGCTGAGTAGACTTCGGGGGGNNNGTCATTTCTTCACAAAAAATGGCAACTTGGTTCATTTGAAGTCATGACATCTGATTTCTTTTTTGCACTGCGGTGGGTTGTTTTACTGTAGGATCACATTTTTCCAGTTTTTACCCACATGTTGATAATGACAGCAATGATACCCAACTAACGGTGACCAGTTTCTGCTAAGTCGCACATTTCCCTGTTGGACAGTATTCTACGTCTGCTAATAAGAACCGACATTGCAAGTTTCCGAAGGCAATCAAGAACAGTTTCTTGATGAAATCACCACGGCTTATTTCCGAAGTTGAAATTCAAGGGAGTCCAGCGGCCTACATCCCATGGTTACTTTTTACAAAAAGATGAACTTGTGTAGGTCCTACAGGATCGCATTGGCCAGTTTTCATCATAAAATGACTTGCCGGTGCAAAAAAACATGCGGCCTGTTTTCCTGTTGGCTATGGCACAGCTAGTCCATGTATCTTGAATGTATTTGCTTTACTGCATATCCCTATGACACAGGGATGACACAGGGCAGCGTCCCATGTGGGAGCTATGTGAGAGGTCAGAAATCGACAGTCTGCGCCCCCAATCTGCACTAGCGTATTTCAATATGCGCTGTAGATCTACAGTGCTCCCATTCTGTGAATTGCTTTAGCAAGTTTACTCCCAACCAACCTTCCTGATCAGTACATAGACAGATAACCATTGTGTCACGTACGTCATCAACAGGTCACCGGCCACACATGCGTGTATGAGAGCTAGCTTGACGTCAATGGACATAGACTTGTCAATCATCATTACGGATATTGCGAACAGGTATTACAGGCTCAAACGTTTCTCGGAACATGAACAGAAATGCTCAATATCGACAAAGAAATCGTAAAAAAAAAGTTTTAAATAGTGACGGTAACCCAAACCAAAATTTGTATCCACTTGCACTGCTGAAGGCCATCTTGTAAACTACTTCAATCGATGTTGCGAGGTTGCTGCAGTGCTGGTAGCAAGCCCTGCCACTCCCTCTGCTGTGCTTTGTTGGACTGTCGTCATAAGTCGTTGTCAACTTGTAGCAAGGTCTACCATAATTGTAAGCGTACTTGACTTTGCACTACATGTACTCAATCATTTCTCGACCTTGTTATCTGAGAAAGAAGATTCAACGAATGTGTACTTCTCAAGCTTCATAGCCCTAGGATCCATGAGACTCTAACTGTAAACGGTCACGCTTGACTCAGAAATGCATTCAATCGTAAGTTACTCAATAACCAGTCTTCCTGACACTCGGTATGGTGTACAAGTGTCGCAGCTATATCGTGGCAGTGTCATAAATGCTTCCGTATCAAAACTAAAATCAAAACATTCATGGATCAAGAGCGCAGAATAGGTGCGCACATTGAAATGTGCCAGCGCAGATTGGGGCGCAGACTATCGATTTCTGACCTTTCACATACCTGCATGTGGTTATGATCAACCACTAAAAAGCACATGTTCAATAATGTTTTCAATTTTAATATATCTATTCTTACAAGGTTGGAGATGAAAAACTAGAGGTGAGCCAATACTACAGAGAACTGCACGTACATGGAATCGTAATTGCATGTGTAGCACGTACATGCATTTAGCACTGCACAGTATAATTAAATTTAGATAAGGAACACATTATTTGTTGAACTTGAAGGGAAAGCACCCGCAACATTTTTATGATCTTTTAACTTGTCTTGCTTCGTGAGAATTATGATTTCTTGTTCGGCAAATTACATCAAGTTGACCTGGTATATATTTCATTGTGGAAAAAACTTGTCAAAATATAAATGTATCCTAATAGAAATATCTTAGAATACATATGTTATACAGTAATGAAAAAAAAACGGTTTTAAACAAATCTTTAGAAGTTGCACCTGTGTCCCTTTGTTGTACTATAGCTTTTTATTCTTTCGAAATCATTTTAAAGGTATACAGTCACCTGTAATCTAAATATGCCCATATATGGTCAAAGGGGCCTTCCTTGGTATTCAAAATGCTAATGTGAGGGCGCTGTATTTACAAAGCGGCCACCGGCTTAAAATCTGTGATTGGGTATATTTTCTCTTTCCATGGTAACTGTGGCAAAATTGGAACAGGTGACAGTATACCTTTAAGCCTTTTCCATATTGTCTGTCTTTGGGTGTACACTTACCGTAAAGACCCTATCAATTTGATCAGAAAAACACAATTAAGATTTTAAATTGTTGAATTATTAGAAAATTAACAAAACCAAAATAACTTTAGTGGTAAAATTATTAGGGATTTCAACTCTTTTTACAATTCATTACCGCTTTCTATGATTGAAACATATAAAGGTGACTTTCCTGAAGTTTTGACTCTGACATACTGTGCTGTACATCGTATTGTTCTAGGTACATGTATTTTATCGAAAATAAAATGATCCAAACAGGTTGTTCGAATTATTGTAGATTGAGAAAGTCACAATTTCCATCTGGTGGAACCGATAAGGGTAAAATAAAATTACGTTTTGAGAAAAAAATTGGATGGCCAAACTAATAGAGTGGTCAAATTAATAGGGTTTTTACGGTTACACAATTCACATAAACCGCTTCCTTCTCCATTGGATTTTAATATTTTTTAACACTGTGAATTCTACTTTATTAGCTCCGCTGTCAGCAACGCGGAGCTTATCAAATAGGTTGATTTTCCTTCGGCGTCCGTCAACAATTGCCTTCTCCTCTGAAACTGCAAGTCCGATTGCTTTGAAATTTTATATGCAGTTCACTTGGGGTGACCTTACTTAAGTTTGTTCAAATCGCGGTTAAATTTGCATATTTGTATTTTTGGGCATTTTTTACTGTCTCTGAAACCGGTTGTCCGATTGCTCTGAAATTTGATATGCAGTTAACCTAGGGTGACTTCAGTTAGATTTGTTCAAAATGTGGTGAAATTTGCATATTTGTATTTTTAAGGCAATTTTTGTCGTTTTTGGTAAAGAATCTTTAAAAATCTTCCTCTTCAAAACTACCAGTCAGATAGCTTTGATATTTGGTACATAGGTCCCTAGGGATGATCTATTTCAGATTTGTTCAAATTGTGCAGAAATATGCAAATTTGCATTTTTAAGGCAATTTTTGCCATTTTTGGTCAAAAAATGTGTTTCTCAAAAAGTACTGGTCTGATAGCTTTGAAATGTGGTATATAGGTCTCTACAGATAAACTAAGTAATATATATCAAATTCCGGATGAAATCTGTAATTTTGTATTTTTTGGGCAATTTTTGCCACTTTGGTCAAAAAATGTGTATTTCCAAAACTACTCATCTGATAGCTCTGAAATTTGGTAAACATGTTCCTACAGATGAACTAAATAATATTTATTGAAATTATGATGAAATCTGCAATTTTGAATTTTGGGGGCAATGTTTTTCCATTTTTGGTCAAAAAATGTGTTTCTCAAAAAGTACTGGTCTAATAGCGTTGAAATGTGGTATATAGGTCTCTACTAAGTAATATATATCAAATTCCTGATGAAATCTGTAATTTTGTATTTTTGGGGCAATTTGTGCCATTTTTGGTCAAAAATTTGTTTCTCAAAAAACTGCAAGTTGATAGCTTTGATATTTGGTATACAGGTTCAAAGGGATTATTTTAATATATGAAATAGTGAATTGTGGTGAAATCTGCAAGTTTTATTTTTTGGGCCAATTTACCATTTTTGGTCAGAAAATTTCATTCTCAAAAAACTTCTTGTCAGATAGCTTTGGTTGACATGTTCTTAGTGATGATCCAATGTGATATATTCAAATTATGATGAACTCTTCTATTGTGTATTTTTGCAGTTATTTTAGCCATTTTTTTCTGGCCACTGAAATGAGCTATTAAAAATTTCCACCTTCTTTATCAACATGTGTCAAAAATAGTTATTCTCTACATAAACACAGCAATTAGCTATCTCGGCCGTTAGGTCGCTTGTCTTTTTCTGTCTTTCTCTCTCTCTTCTGACTAACGACACTTGTAAAGTTACATTACCCTGTCGTGGAACTTTTTGAAAATATTATCAGATACTAACAATATTTCACGTCATAATTTGACCTTTTAAGTATGTGTTTATCCTATGAAAATTGATAAAAGATTTATTGTATTTTCAGAGATGTTTGTTGTTCAAAAACCTTGTGAGTTTTCAATTGGCTAGATGAAATATTTGTACTGTGAACTTATACTGTGAACACAGACTACAGCACTGTGCAACACTTACAGTCTACCTGCTGCAGATCCAGTAGAGTTACTATACCATTCTCAGTGATAACAAATGTTTGAAGTGCATCATCTCAAAATTGAAAATAATTAATAAATTTGTGAGTTCCCAGATTGGCACTCAGAAACCATCATTTTTCTTGCTGTACCATTTCCATGCATAATTATAAGGTCAAGTATATGCAAATAAGTGATATGATCTAACCAAATGTCTAGGAGAAATGTGAAATTATTTGTGTGATGTTTAGATTGGTATTTCTATCACTATATTCTGTCTTCTATTTTTTCCCTTTTAATAAACCATGGTTTTCACACTGATATAAATTTGGTATGGCTAGTAACAGTAAAGAGGTGCTGTCACAGTGTTTTTGCTGAACTTAGGGAATATTGGTAAATGATTTGGAAAGCCCGGTAACATTACTGCTGTCCCTTAATCTATCCCATTGATGTACCAAGGGTAACCCAAGTAAAATGGCCTATGAACCTTGGTAACATTAACTGCTTACCACCCTCAGCAAAAACAGTGTGTCATATTTGAAAACTAACTGTACAGTAATTTTTTCGGAAAAAGTAAGAAAGAAAATATGCACTGCTGGGTGGTTTTTTATTTATTAATTGATTATTGTTTTGATGTTTCCATTTACTATGCTCTTTCCAGGAGGAAGCGGAACCAGCTAAGTATTTCCGGATTTTGAGTCTGAATTCCCCGGAATGGTACTACATTGTTATTGGTTGTTTCTGGGCAGCTGTAGCTGGTGTTACGTTCCCTATATGGGCTATCTTCTTCAGTGAAGTTGTGAACGTAAGATTTTTACCATTGCTTAACCTTTTGAATGCTGTAATTTCTTCCAACCAAAAATTTTAGTGCAATATTTCACTGATTTTTGTGAATTTTTCTGTAATATTTTTGATAATTTTGGACCAAATGGGCATCATATTTCATTGGCTGCAGGTTTTTATCAAAACTTTGGCAAAAATCTAAAAGAAAATTGACAGGAGTATATTTTTTAAAGGTGTCAAAAATTGATTTTGATGCTCAAAGGGTTAATGATTATCCCTTAAATTCGCATGTGGGAGTTCCTATTGCATTCCATTAGGGCGCTTTGCAAAAGTTGGTACATTTTCTCATTAATATGCAAACGCAAATAGTTGTCTGTAAAATTTAGTTTTACATAGTAGAAATTATGCGCATGCAAGAACAGAGAAAATGCAATAGGTAACTGCCAACAATTACATGAATGAACACTAGAAAGACATAGTATTGGCTCAGACTACAAGTTGCAGCAACAGAATGCAACACTGACAAAATCTATCTGTATTTCAAATAGCTGTGTCCAATGTCTTGTGCGTGCACCTATTAGTAACAAACCTACAACTATGAACAGCACGGTTGTTGTTACTCTTTATACATGAAATTGTTGTAGTGCTCAAAATGTTTGGTTACAAATCAAATTATTCAAAATCCACTAAGAAGTATCTTCTGTAGAAACTCCTTTAATACAAATTCTGTTAGCAGTTCTTGTAACAGCAAAATATTGTCAGTCTCTTTATGTTCCATAAAAGTGTGTTAAATTGTCTGTTTGTCTGCAGATATGGTACTATTGTATTTTTTTTTTCCATTTCCCTTCCCAGCTTTTCACTCTACCACCCGATGAAATGAAATCCGAGGCTTTCTTCTGGTCCATGATGTATTTGGCACTAGGCGGTACCATTGGACTCTCTAACTTCTTTTTCAGTTGGATGTTTGGTGTCTCTGGTGAGAGGCTGACAAAGAGGATGAGATCAAAGGCTTTCAAAGCAATGCTACGCCAGGTAAACATCAAATTATTGATCAACCAAGTTATTGTAGGGATAATTATACAGATTTCACCTTCTTGCAGCCTCTATTTTGTTCTATTTACACTCGATGATACTACCAAATGAGGGATTATCAAAGCTGCGTAATGGTGATAGAAAACATCCCTGTCACTGAGTGGTTAGAGTGCATGTATGCATGTTACCCGGCTGCACTGACATGTTCTGTAGGCCCTGTATGCATGTTACCCGGCCTTACTTACATGATCTGTAGGCCCTGTATGCATGTTACCCGGCCTTACTTGCATGTTTTGTAGGCCCCGGAACATGCATGATGTATCCAAATTCCGCTTTGAAGTAGCAATTAATTGTAACTCTTAACTTTTGTCATGTATTTATTTCATGTTATTAAAAAAATTGAAAATTTGCATGAAACAACATCTTCTAATCTCATTGGCCAACAGGATATTGGTTGGTTTGATGACCCCAAACACAATACTGGAGCTTTGACAACCAGGTTAGCAACCGACGCTTCCAACATAAAAAATGTAAGTCTTTTAACATTCTGGTGCTCATTGAAAGAATGAAACAGACTCATTGATCAACCCCATAAATGTGACCATCAAATGTAAATGTCAGAAGTGATAATATGGATATACCTAAGAGTTACTTAAAGGTATTCGGTCACGTGTATTTTAATAGCCAATCACAGATTTTACGTGGATGGCCACTTTTTGAAAAGGGTGTCCCCATATGACAAAGCCATTGCATACTTAGTAGCGTTGTCTGGATGAACTTTGACATATAAAATATGGAGGACCGACAGCTACAGGTGTTACGGGGTAGTACACTAAGCCCCGCCCCCCTTTACCATATATGGAATATGCAAATTTCTGGTGACCGTGCACCTTTAATAAACTATACACAATGCTTTCATCTGTTGTAACTTTTCAGAGGCAAAAAAATGTACTTGTAATAATTTTTCACTCTATGTGCCTTGCATCAGAATACTTGATCACTGACAGTAAAGTGGTTGGACAAGTGCACAAAACAGAGATATGAAATGCAATGGCTAACATAATTTCCCCACCCTCCATCCAGGCCACTGGTGTTCGTATCGGTTCCATTCTGCAGTCTCTGGTCAGTATGATCACAGCCATTGTCATTGCATTCATTTATGGGTGGCAGCTGGCTCTGGCGATCCTCGCCTGCATCCCCCTGGTCGCCATGGCGGGATTTATAAACATGAAGGTTGTCCATGGCAACCAAAAGAAGGATCAGCAACTCTTGGAGAATGCTGGAAAGGTATGTGTTGCAGTTTAATGTCACGTATGTATTTGGTTATACATTTCTTTGGTTGAATTAAAGGTAGAATGCACCTTAGGGACAACTTTTACAATAATCTTTTGGCCTTAAAGGTATAGTGTCACCTGTTCCAATTTTGCCGCAGTTACCATGGAAAGAGAAACTCCAACCAATCACAGATTTTAAGCAGGTGGCTGCTTTTTAAAAACAGCGCCCTCACATGGGTATTTTGAATACCAATACCAAGAAATGCCCCTTTGACCATATATGGGCATATTTAGATTACAGGTGACTCTATACCTTTTACCACTTGTTTGGGCTCATTTTGACGCTTATGGGGTAAATGAAATTTTCACCAGCTTATTTTTGTGAAAATCAGGTATCTTATATAGGACTGTTCACAGTTTACGTCACTGTTCTCTCATTAATATGCAAAAATAAATATTTGTCCGCATTTTTAGATTACGCTTTTGAAAATTACGCATGCAAGAACGACGAAAATACATCTCAGTGGGCGACTGCTAGTGTAACAATAAATACTAAAAAACATATTAACGACTCAGAGTACAAGCTGCAAAAACAGCCACCCATGCAACATTGATAAAATTTGTCCGCATTTCAAGCTGCGTGTCCAATGTCGCGCGCGTACAGCTATATTTAGTAACAAACCTGTAACCGTGAACAGCGCTATTGCCCTATTCAGGTATTACTAGGAATAGTGGCCATGTTTAATTTCAAAAATCGATAAATACTGAAATGTCAGTTATTTTATCCAAATACAAGCTTTAGTGGTTAAGGTAGCATGTGCCTTGTAGGTGAAAGACTTGAACTTTTTCTACAACTTTCCTCAATGAGTCTTTCAACCATTCTCTTTCTAAGTCAAGAAGGAAAATTAGGGGTCACCATGCAAATTTTGGTACTAGAGAAACACATCACACAAGATTTACCAATATTTGAAAATGAAAATGGCTAACATCTCTGTGTTAACGCAACGGAGAAAAATAAAATTTTCAATTAAAAAAAAAAATAATTGCTGAAATTTTGTCTCACACCAAGAGCCCCCACAAGTTCTAGATCAGAAAAGAATTGTAAAAATTTGAGAGTCCCTTAAGTAGGGATTATTAGGATTATTATAGGATTATTAGGATTATTATTAGGATTATTAGGATTATTATAGTAGGGATTATTGTAGCCTGCCTCTTATATGATAGTAAATGATGATTATAGGAATGGCAATTTTACATGTCACTGCTCAAACACTTGCATTGTAACGTGTCATTCCCCTGACAGACAGCAGCAGAAGCCATAGAAAACATGCGTACGGTTGCATCACTGACAAGAGAACCGACATTCTATGATACATACTGTAAGCACCTGAAGAAACCATACAGGTAATAGTAATGTTGATGATATTTGTTTTTTCTAAACTATCAGTGACAAAGTCAGAGCTGTAAGTTGTCAAGCATGTCGTGTAACAGTGAAATTTTCTGTCTTATATAGGATGTCTAACAAAGTTGATATGGGCCGTATCATTTACAAAAGAATTGTAAATTTGTAAGAACTAATGAGAAGAAAAAAAAAAATTTCTGAACATATGTTAGGGACATCTGCACTTTAGAATGAAAATCAGTTTCTCTCTGACAAGTACTTAATAAATCTTTGTATCGCTTTTTTGATTTCAGCAATGCACTGAAGAATGCCCAAGTCTACGGATTAGCCTACGGATTTTCACAGGGAATCATGTTCTTCCTGTATGCCGCCGCATTCCGTTTTGGTGCCTATCTGGTCGGAGTCAACGCAATGGAGATGCAGAATGTTTTCAAGTAAGGGAAAGCTCATTCAGGATTTTCAGTTTGGAAGACTTAACTTTTGTTACCGTGTTTTAATAGTTTTAAAACTGAATTATGTTCAATATTTTGCTTCACATGCATCTTATTTGTATGATGTAACAATGCGAACACATGAAAATCAACTTAATATGAAAGCGTAGTTTGAATTGTCTCACCAGACTTTTGCATGTTCATCCTGAGCTAGTTTGGTTCCTTGCACCAAATAGATATACTAATAGACTACATCCTACTTGTTTCCCAATTGATATGTTATTTCAGGTTTAGAAATATTGCCATTTAAAGTTCTAGAGCAGTGTGTTCATTTTTAGCCAGATGCCGGCCAAATTGACCGGCTACTTCCGTATTTTAACTGGCTACTTTTCAGCACTGTTTCGCTCTCCAGCCCCGAAATTCTGGTTTTGATAACAATATTTTGATTTTTTGGTGGTCTTGCAAGCCGGAAATAATATTTCAGAAGTGCCGATGTGGCTATATGTAGTAGCTAGCAATTTACGCGGTGAACTTGTTGCTATCACTGTATGTAGTACAGCGATCAGCGAACGTGTTGTACTATATACTGGGAAGCGCTCTCGGGGTCAACCCTGCTTTCCCGATCACAGCCTGAATTATTCGGACGTTCACATTGGGTACAGCCGAATATTGGACTAATATACAAGTACGTAATACCCATGAATAGCCGACCATTTTCAAATGAAGCCGACGTTGTTTCGCTCAAACGCGGAAGAGGAAGTCAACGCTCAGGGCTTTGGTTTTCTGCGTAAGAATAGGGCCTTGTCTGATGGGTTTGGTAGGTTTTTGATCAACTCTAAAGCGACCAAAAGTTACTGAGTCTCATTTTTCATACTTTTGAAACGCCATGTCAATCCATCGGCCATCCATGGTTGATTACGATGTCAATATTCAACTCAAGTCGATCGACATCGCTTTTTGTGAAGCTTAGGGGACCATGGTTGTGTGCATCGTGGAAGAGAAAGTCGACGCTTGAAAACTTTGATTTTCTGTGTAAGAATAGGACTTTGTCTGTTGGTTTCTTGCACACCCCCTCCGTGAAACCCTCCACTTGTGTGTTTGTTGAAATAGTCTTTTACAAACTGTATAAGAATGCATAAAATTACTCAGAAATGTCTTCAAATTAAAAAAAATCCTTAACACTCTTATGCTGAAATGGTCTTTCATAAAGTACAAGATTGCATGCAATTACTCCAAAATTTCTTCCAATTTTAAAAATTTCTTGCACACAGGGATGTTGGAATAGCCTCTCATGGGGGGTACACTGTATAAGAATGCATAAAATGGCTCAGAAATCTCTTCAAATTAAACAAAAATACTAAACAATCCCCCACTTCCCCACCCCCTGCCCGCCCGCCCGCCCAGGGAAACTGGTTGCACACAGAAGCTAACTGCCTACTTTTCTAAATTTTCCGCCTACTTCAAAAATTTTTGAGAACCCTGTAGAGTGTATTTTACACATGATACTTCAAGTTGGCTTGTGAGTCTCAAAGCAACTGTCCTCTTTATTTAATCACATGAGTAGAATTTCTACCAAGTGTCTTGTCAAATAGAGTGTACTATACTGTTACCTAGTATATATGTATCTCAACTGCTGCTGTCTATAGAGACAAGAATTTGCCATGTTTTTATTGAATCCTGTATTTTCTCCTGCAGGGTGTTTTTTGCCATCGCGTTTGCCGGTATGGCTGTCGGGCAGTCTGCATCTTTCCTGCCAGACTTCTCAAAGGCCAAACATTCAGCCAGCTTGATCTTCAAATTACTCGACACAGTTCCAGAAATAGACATTTACACACAATGGGGTGAGCAGCCAGTAAGTATAGCAACATATATCAAGATAGGAATATGCAAATTATATGCATGTAAATTGGTCATATGTATGCAAAAATTTGTAATCAAAACTTGGAAAATCAGTACATTAATATGCAAATTATAGATATGTAAATTACTCATCTGTATGCAAAAATTTGTAATCAAAACTGGGAAAATCAGTACATTAATATGCAAATTATAAATGTGTAAATTACTTATCTATATGCCAAATTTTGTAATCAAGACAGGAAAAATTTGTTTGTTGAATAACACTATTCATTTGTAGTCTCAATTTGATTACAAAACTGAAGTAACAGTACAAACAATGATTATACAGAAATCTAGTAGCTTTATTAAATGTTTTCACACCAAAGTTTCACATCAGTGGAGAAGTCTGCTATGAGAACGTTTACTTCAACTACCCAACCAGACCGGATGTGAAGGTTTTGAAAGGTGCCAACGTGAGTGTAAAACCTGGCCAAATAATTGCGTTGGTTGGTGCCAGTGGATGTGGTAAAAGCACTATTGTGTCACTGTTGGAAAGATTTTATAATCCTGAAGGAGGCAAGATTGTAAGTACCCAGTAGAATTGTAGATAATTAACATAATTCATGTAATTTTAACAATTGACATAATTTATGTAAACTGAAGGAGGCAAGATTGTAAGTACAAAGAAGAATGGCAGATAATTGATATTATTTATGTATTTTAATAAATAACCTAATTTATGTTATTCTTATTAAAATTCAATTATTTGTATTGCAAAGATTTTAAATGTTAGCAACTTGTACCGAGAGTTACCGTAGGTTGATTATTTCCTCCAACTGACAATATGACGTGGCAGTTCTTAAAAAATTGTTGTATTGTTATAACACACATTCTATCAATCTGTATAATGTAATGTATCAGAAACGAGGTTGAATATTGCAGTAGACTCATGCACATCCGCCCCACATTGCTTGGCTAAAAGCCTGCTACGTTTTGTTATTTAAGTATGACGAAAACCCCTGTTATTGATGGTGTTAATATCGGAGTGTTATCAGATTTGAATGAATCATGTATATTCTAGATAAATCATGAGCATCTACGCCTATCTTCAACATTACCTAAGGGCAAGTTCACAGTCAGGTTCAGTGATCAAGGATAGTGATAATATTCAGTGTGAGACATCTTCCAATAAATCTACTTTGTGTCAATGTACGGTATTAGTATTTCATTAACGTTTTGTATATTGTGTAAGGCAAGTTGAAACGGCTACCAACATGGCAAATTTGCCGCAGACTAGTTTTCATTGGATCTGTTGAGGGAGCAATTTATCCATGAACAGTGACAGTACCACTCGTGTGCATGAAGACTTTTTTGATATGAAATGTGGGTGCGCCCACAAACCGTGGGTCAAGGGTCAAGAAACTTCAGTTCATGCACACAACTAAAATATTGACATGGTCAAAATTTAGTGTCACTAGCACTAGACTTTTCAATGTTATTTACATTTCATACACAATGCATCAAATGCTTGTATCGTTCATATTGTATTTCAAGATATTTATGAATTTATAAATATTTCACTTGATTTTCTAGACACTTGATGGCAGAGATATCAAACAAATGAATCTGCACTGGTTGCGAGCTCAGATGAGTATCGTAAGCCAGGAGCCGGTTCTGTTCAACTGTAGCATTGCTGAAAATATTGCCTATGGAGTTGACAGCGACGTGCCTCATCACATGATTGAGGATGCTGCGAAAGCTGCCAACATTCATGATTTCATCGCAAATCTACCCAAGGTAAAGAGTGCTTTTATTTTAAACTGCAGTGTCATTTACTTTGGAAGGACAAGTTTTAAAACAAAAGATGAAAGTAGTTAAAATGTTGTAACAAGGGAAAGCCTTATACCCGTAATGACATGCACAACACTTTAACGTGGTTTGTGCCTCAAAAATGAAAGACGTATAGTTTTGCTCCAACTTTCCTCAGACAAACTTTCAACCATTCTCTTTCAAAAGCAAGAATAAAACTCAAAAGTCACTGTACTTTGCAAATTTTGGTACTAGAGAAATAAATCTTCCGTTATTGACTGACATTTGAAATTCAAAATGGCGGCCATACCTGTGTTAGCTCTGTTGCGGAAAATAAAATTCCCAATTTTCACGAAACCAAGCTGGTGAAAACTTTATTTACTACATAAGCTTCAAAATTTTGTAGGCCGAAAGAATATTTTAATAATTTGAGAGTCTGAATATCTGTCTGAAAGGCACTTTCTACTAAGAAACAAGGTTCATACAGTGCTCAGTCTCTCTAAACACAGTTGCAATACATAGTACAGTGTTAGCCACGTAAAATTCATTCAGTACTTTTTACTGTGTTTGTGTATTGCAGGGCTATGATACAGTGGTTGGTGAGAAAGGAACTCAGTTGTCTGGAGGTCAAAAGCAACGCGTTGCCATAGCGAGAGCTTTGATCAGAAATCCAACAGTTCTGCTGTTGGATGAAGCCACATCTGCACTGGATACGGAGAGTGAAAAAGTACGTTATATTGCCAAATCTTCCAGTAGCTGATACTTTTTGATGATATTTTTTGATGATATTTTTGGTTTGAACGTCAGATAAAGTTTCTTGTTATCCCCAAAGCATGTTGAGATACACAGTATTCAGCTTGTCAACTCAGCCTGTACATGTGTAAACTGTATGGTTGTTGTTGACAAGTGAATTCTGGTCCGGACCTGAACTCAACTTTAAACAATAACAGTACCTTTGACATGTACATGTATAGGTGCTGTGCTAATAAACTACAGCAAAAAACAGGATGGTTGGACAGGTCTCATATACATTACTTTTACTTTTATGTACGTGGCACACAAGTTTTGTAGATAACATTGTAGATAAAAAGAACCGACTCATTTGAGTGTCTGGATATAAAAACACAAGGGAATTGCTAAATTACTTATCCAAGTTGACCGTAGAGACCAAAGTTAATTAGTACAGCACTCTGGCTAAACAAACCAAAAACAATGTATACGTACTGACGCCAATCTGTTTTTATAGACACACAAGGATAAACAGTTGAGGTGAGTGTTACATGATTAGTATTTCACTCAAATGACTCGGTTCTTTTTATCTACAATGTGTATCTACAGAACTTGTGTGGGACGTACAAAAAAGTAAACGTAATGTATATGAGACTGTCCAACCATCCTGTTTTTTGCTGTAAGTAGTGTGTGTTCCAAGCTGCTTTGGAGAGCAGCATAAGACTTTGGATATGACATTCAAAATGAAAATTGTGAACAAAATCATTAAAAGTTACAGCTACTGGTCCTTTAATTATATTTGACAGTAATATCTTATGAAGTTGTCATTGATTGATAAATTTCCGAAAATGTTACAGGGATGTAGAAAATTTTGTTTACAGGTGGCAAAAACAAAATTATAAGCGGTTACAAGTAGTGTATGTGCACACAAAGTTTGTGAAAAATGTCTTGATTTTTTACTAAAACTAAATTTTCACAGCCGGCAAATTTTGGCAGACAGCTGGTTGTTTTTGCTGGCTGCCGGCAATTTTCTACGTGCCTGAACTGGTATAAGCATTTTCTTAATATTACACCATCCCCTTTTGTATTTTGTTTCTATAAATATTGTACTATAGTTCAGAAAATTTTCAGTTGCCGAGAAAATTTTAACAATTTTACTAATTACTGCAATCTCTTGAAAAAAACCATACTATTGTTCTTATTTCCTTGCTCCCATATAGATTGTACAAAAAGCCCTTGACAATGCGATGACAGGGAGGTCTTGCATCGTCATCGCTCACCGTCTGTCAACCATCCAGAATGCAAATCAGATCTTTGTCATCGAAGATGGCCGTGTGGTGGAGGAAGGAAACCACCAACAACTACTGTCCCTCAAGGGAGCCTACTACACCTTGACCAGCGGCCAGAGACTGGCGTAGCCTACTACACCTTGACCAGTGGACAGAGACTGGCGTAGTGTTTGTAAATGACTGAGATAATATTCAATAGATCTTTAGGTCAAGCAATATCAATAGCAAAGCCAAATTAGTCATTAAGGAGCATTATTTTTATGAAAATTCTATGAAAACTTTTAATCTATCGTAAAGTTACTTACTTTTTTGTAGAAATCTTGATACAGTACTCAGCATTGTGTACTGTACTGTACTGTGATAGTGAGTGTACGAGCATGAGTGCTTCATGTACTCTACAACGTGTGGAGGGGTAGCAGTCAGAAAAAAAAATGTAACAACATAGCCCGGTTATTGAACCATTCTTTTTTGAGAGTGGGGATTTGGCTGAGCGGTTCTGTCTGCTTCAGTCTTTCACTCTCAAGGCAGAGATACTACCTTAAATCGATCAGATGTCTTAAACAGCTGTATAGTATGATAATATAGAGGTTTTTTTATAATATGACAGAATCCGTTTTTATGAACGATTTTTAACGACGAACTCAATACATATCATTCAATATTACTGTTTGTATCATGAAAGCTCCTTGGTTTTCTAAATGTTTATTGCCGTATTTTCATGATTTCATGTTTTCCAAATTATGAAAGATGATATTTTAATCTAGATGGTATATTTTTATACATCAGATAAAATCATAGAGCCAGTTTTTATCTTGGTGAAAAGTACTCTGTAAATTTAGTCTTTGAAATTTTGACCAGGTCAGAAAATGTTATATATATGAGATGTCGACAATTTCTGAATGCTAACAATATTTACAATGGATGAAACAAACAGGGGTGATGATATTTTTAATGCATAATACAATGATAGACTTTTATGAAAATTTTTATAAATATTATGCGGAAGAATTAGTTCACTGTTGTCAAAGCAGAATATTTGAAACGTCTGCAACATTATCAAAAATTCAGCCTTTGTAAATTGTCCTAAGTCAGTACACTGTCATTTAATTGATATTTCAGAAATTTTCGCTGTTGAAAGTGTTCATAACATAGATATTTACTTTGAACATAATGACTTTGTTTTTATTAACAAGTGTTTCAGAAAACCGTAACTTTACAAAAGTTCAGTGATGGATTTATCAACTCCTTTTATACGAACACATCACAATAGATGTCTCTACCTTGAAGTGTTCAGCCACTAAAATTTACATAATTCCATATATGGTAAATGAGGCCTTAACATCATTTGCATATGGAATATTAGCACATTAACACATTTTTAAAGGTAATTTTTATCATACATTCCACATATTGTTGATAGTAATGGTGCTATCTCAACAACCTTAAAGCAAACCAGGTTTGAGCCAAGAATGTAGCTTTTTAGCTCTCTAAGTGTTATATTGGTCTATGCAGAAGTTTTTTAAACCTGACTTACAAGAATATCCCTGTAGTTCGGTGTACATTTTATGTTGATGACCAGCAGTAATTCAGTGTGTTTTGAATTTTACTGAAGCCTTCAATAAATGCTCTCTGATGGATAATTTTGTGTTCAGACTTCCCTTCCATGATGTAAATAGTATTTTTTTTTTATCATCAGACATATTCACCTTGACATTCCTTCACATAATCTGTCAAACATTTAAACATGTGGCTTAGAACATAATGCTGTCACATGTCAGTCACAAAGTAAATCTGGTACTGTAAAGTCTCACCAATTCTCACAAGAATTGTAGACTCCCATCGAATAGGCAGACAAAAAAAATCACACACAACAAACTGACGCCACTTTAATGATCAACCCTTTTTAGTATATTCTTCAAATGTCAGAGTGTTTGAAGCAGCAGTGGCATTCATTGTGCGCCCTCAACGACTAGACTGTACATGTACAGCGAGTTATCGAGGCGTAAAGGAGCATAAGCACAAACAGCAGCCAGAGTTCTTGGTCTTGTCTTTTCCATTTGGTATTGAGTGTAACAAGAATTCTTTGTCTTAAGCCATGTCGTAAAGCCCCACTAGCTGTAACTCTTGAAATTTGTTGACCGCAAAAAATCTTCCTATTCTTTCCTGGTTTTCTCTGAATTCTACCCTCTGATGGGATATGGGCCTTTACTGCATTAGGAAACCATTCCTTTGTCAAACATTCAACAAGTAAATTCAACATTTGACAGTCATTTTGATTACCGGTAACCCCCATTTTAAAAAATTGGTAATATTACAAAGGAAACAGAACATAAAATGTCACAGATGAAAACATTCACCCCTATGCATTACATTGGACTATGTGCAGTTTATGTGAAGATTTCAGTGCAGATATGCACAGTATCCACGGTTTTTGCTTTTCCACATGGGGCTGCGATTTAATGTTTGGGCGAACATTTAATTGCAGTGTAATCTTTTATCTTGTTCAAAAATGCACATACAGTCCCAGCTGGTAGTAAATAATAAGTGCATACACACACCGAAATTTGTACATTCTCACAAACTTGTTTTAGTTATATTGAAAAATCATAAAAATCATAAAAATAATGCTAGTAAAAGTACGGTTAGTGGGGCTTTAAATGTTCACTATCGAACAATTTCCTGTTATTGTCACATGTCGTGTCCTGTTAAATGACCACAGCGATCAATATGCCATGATGTGTAATTTAATTTCACTTTAATTCATTTTATAAACTTTAATGCTTTGCCTGTCTTTCCCATTCTACTTTTTTAAATTAGACAAAACGTTTCGAAAAATTCAATGTGTATTGGTGAAGAACTGCTACAACAATATGTAGAAACGATCCAATTTGAATTAGATAAATTTGATAACTGTGGCTGCTCTTGAAATGTAACCGAGAACGAGGCCAACTGACCGGATTTGAAAGTAAATTTGTGAACTGATGTGTACATGAATTTGAATTCGGCTAGACTTTAAGTGATAACTCATTCTCTTGGTAGTTCGATGTAATCAATTTAGAACGGCCTTACTGTATTACCACTTAAGTATCTCGGCGTTTATTAACGCGTCAATACATGCAGTAGCGGTCATACTATGCATTTTCCAGTAATTTTGAACTTTTTGTTGAAACAAAGTTTCTTATCGTAACGTACCTCAAAATCATGTCGAAATACCAAGCATTTGACTTGTCAACACAACCATAGCGGCAGTGTGAATTTTTCATCCGGATTTGAATTAAAGTAGCACGTGTCCGAAAGTGAAAGACATTTGCTCAAATTTTCCTCAATCAAACTTTCAACCATTCTCTTAACAAATCAAGAATAAAAGTCAGGCCTATCGTGCAAAATTTAGTACTAAAGATAGTACCCAACATTTACCGATAGTTGAAATTCAAAATGGCCGCCATCCCTGTATTAACTCTATGCGTAACTTTAAAACTTTCGATTTTTGGAAAACTTAGACGGTAAAAGTTCTCATTACTCCGAGAGCTTTAAAATGAACCCCAACAAGTGGTAGACCAGAAAAGAATTGTAAAATTTTGAAAGTCCGAATATCTGTCCCCGAGGCGCATCCTACCTTTAATTTTTCGAAAATTGCACAGCTTGCATGCTGCACACCTAGCATTGCTGTTGGCAAGGCTAAGACTTTGAATTTTAGCAAAATTTACTGACAAGAACAAAAAAAGTTACTTGTTTTATAGAATGAAAATGTTGAAGACAATCAAATGTTACAGCTATTTCATTAAGCCATATCAAGCACGACAAACGACAGTCTGGAATGTCGGAATTCTAAAACAAGATCCACCATCTGTCAAATTACCAGATATATCTACAGCAAAAGCCAGAACAAAAATGATTAAGGACAGTTTCGTCGTACCAGGACAGGGATGGGATTAAAGAATTGTGTGTCCCACTTTGCGTTGGTTAGCTTACTGACTACCTGTCTGTTGATCGCTGGCGATTTGTACTGGATATCCTTACGCCACGCACAAAACAGCTTCCACACTTTGTGTGCTGTACGGGAAGTCCACGCCAGATGGAAGAGTCAAGCTAACAAGGATGTCGATAGCGTTGCGAGAGGAAAGATCAGAATTACGGGTGGCATGATGCTTTTAATGGCTGGAACAAAACCTGATTCTACTCTGCAAGATTTCATTCCGCTGAATCCCGGGAGGCTTTACCCTCTCACCGGTCACCAACACAAGGAACAGATAACTATATCCCTGTCGGACTTTTCGTTCAAATGTTCGCTGATCTACCATTACATTATTCTGAATTTTTCGGAGAAAAACTGTCAAGGCAAACATCTTCAGTATGGAGAGGATATAAAGGCGCAAGGTGCTTCAGGTCAACAAGACGATTTCTTCAAAGGTTATGCGACTGTTCTGGAAGAAGAACGTCCTTCTGGTTTCAAACACGTAACGTCAAGATCAAACACATTGAACTGCAAACCGCTTGAACAGACACAGTGCATCGACAAGGGAGAATGCATCTGCCGATGAACAATGTGCGCATGTGTCCATCTGGCATTCTGTTCATAAAACCATCGTCGGTTCAGAGATGA